>JAWZYV010013970.1:0-114571 GCA_038373885.1 Cheiracanthium punctorium
TGATGAAAGGATTACAATAACAAATAAAATCTGTTGTGCACAAGTTTTTCCCGAACATATTTTTATTTTTTGGTAAGTGTAATTTTCTTTATTTTGAATTTCATAGCAAATCAAGACTTAATGGTATGTTTAAAACCTGCTAATAGTTTATATCTGATACTCTATTAATATATGTATATATATATGTTTATAATAATACAAGTAATTGTAGTTTTCAATAAGAAAATTTTATTCAGACGACATATATATAAAAAGTTACTCGACTTGTCTAGCCAGAACCACCGAAGATAATAACAAGAACTTGGGCCCGTGGGTGAATATTTTAGCGTAGGTGCTAGATTGGAGAGCCTTTTCCAAAATTCGTAACTTTTGGGGAATAGGAGGCCAAAATGTTCTACCCACATATCCTGCAAAATCTCAAAGAAGAAAAAAGATAGCCTTTCTGAACACTTACGATTAAGATAATTACCAAGTATTTAAATAAATTTTAATCGATGAATAATTCAGCAAAAATTCTTAATTTTTTCAATTTGAGCTCAATTGAATGTACTGTTTAAACGCTAGCGCACTTTCAAGAATTTCCCCCCATAGGCCATAATGTAGAAGAAATCTTTGTCGTAGCCCTGTAGAAAAACTATAAATCCTGTAGCAGGGTTTCTACAGATTTCACAGCTTTTGCTTCCCTGACTTTCCCTAACATCTTTCACGCTCTTCCCTGACTTTATCTTAAGTGCTTTCCCAAATTTTGCATTTTTATTTTTAACATTACATCCTTTAATTAATAACTTTATATATTTTCGACCCTTTTTTTACAAATAATGATAATAATAAAATTAATATATACAAGAATCTTATTTGACATCACTGGATTCTAACAAAAACTACGTTTGATAATAATTAAGGATAAAATTAGGCATATTTCAACTGCACAAGATATGCTCATAAAGGACACATTTTAAAATTATTTATAAGGTTTAATGGAAAAATGAAACTAAAACAATTTCTATACTTAGGTTCTAACAGCAAGTATTTTCTTGATTTTGCCCAAAATTCAATTTTTCTTGCATTTCCCTGACCTTTCTTCAATTTCTACTAATTTTTCTGACTTTTTCCACAAATCCCTGACTTTCCCTGATATTCCCTGACTTTCCAGGTCTGTAGAAACCTTGTATAGACACCAAAATCAATACCCGTTTTACGATGTGGTTTATAATATATATATTCTATTTGAGCTCAATTGAATGTACCGTTTAAATGCTAGTGCACTTTCAAGAATTTCCCCCATAGGCCATAATGTAAAACAAACCTTTGTCTTGCCCTGTAGAAAAACTATAAGTCCTATAGACACCAAAATCAATACTTGCGATGGTAATTTATAACATACTAGCTGCTACCCGCGACTTCGTCCGCGTCGGCTTTAGAATTAGGTCCCGACAGAAATGTAGCATGTGTGAATAACAAATATTGTTGCGACAAAAGGAACTGCATTTAAATATTATTTGCTTTTTACTTGTTTCAAATGAAGTATAATGCATGTTAGTATACTTCATTTAAAATAAGAGAATATGCACAGAGTTACTAAATTTAGATTTTTTTCAGGCATTTGGCGAATAGAGACAGTTATGACAGTATTTGCGAACTGTTTTGTAAAAGAAATATTTATGCTATATGCATGAATTTTAGTCTATGTTAATCAGGAATAAAGCAGCTTTCTATTAGTGAAAAAGTTTGAGAATCGGTTCTGTAGTTACAGAGATACCCAGAGAGCGTAATGTATTAGAATTATTTTGATTGTTCCTGTAAAGGAACTATTTACGCTACATGCATGAATTTTAGCCTATAATACTCAAGAATAGTGTAGCTTACTATCAGTAAAAAAAGTTTAGGAATCGGTTCAGTACTTACAGAGATGCACATAGAGCGTAATGTAATTCTTATTAGCATCCCTGTAAAAGAACTATCTGTGATATATGCATTAAATGTAGCCTATAACACTTAGGATGCCACCAGTGTCTAAGAAGTTCTGCTCTCAAAACTGCAAGGGGGGAGGTGCCAGATTCAAACCCCGGTCGCGCCTGTCGACCTAGCCGCTCCCAGTTTTCCGTGGTTTTCTAAAAAACCTCGCATAAATACGGGCTAGGATCCCTTAGAAAATCCCCCACAGAGGAATTTTCCATATAGGCCTAGGACCCTAGTGCAGTCAATCGGTCTTAATCCAAAAACAAACAATGATACTCAGGAATAATGTAACTTTTAATCAGTGAAAAAAGTTTTAGAATCGGTTTAGTAGCTACAAAATTTCCATAGAGCGCAATGCATTAGAATTATTTTGAGTGTCTTTGTAAAAGAATTATTTATGCTATATGCTTGAAAGGCTGCCTGTATGTTAATCCAGGGCATAAGCTATTTTCATTACAAATTTTTTCAAATCCGTTCAACCATTTTTGTGTGATTCAGTCAAAAACATCCAAACACACAAACGTACACATTTATATTATTGGTAGGATTTGGAAATTTATGAACTTTAAGAAACACATCTGGATTTTTCTTGGTACTTACGTATTATCCCAGTGGTTATTCCCGCCAAACTGTTTTATCGTCAAATGGGTTGGTAAACTGTTGCCAATCGTATTCAAAACCATTACTAATTTCATGTGCGCGGCATTTATTTTGGCAAAAAATCGCTTGTCTTGGCGGACCGCCGGGATAATACGTAAGTACCCTTTTCTTTACTTATGCTTTTTAATTTGGCGTAAAATCAACATAATTTCCATGTTTTTCAAATGCATGTGATTTTGCAAATAGAATTTCTGATTTATCTAAAAGCATAAATCATTTTGTGTGGGCGATAAAACGGCTTTTAATTAATAGTTTGAAAAGTAGTTAAAATTTCAAAATTTTGAGCCTCAGGTGCACTTTACCAAAGTTATGGGTTGAATCATGCTCAAATTTTCAAAGCTCTGCTTTGTGTAGATTTGCCTGGAGAACATTCATTTTTATTATTACAGATAGATAGATTTGGCATAAAACTGGCTTAATTTCCGTGGTATTTAATGTTTTTCAGATGCACGCCCGCTTATTTATTGAAGTAATAGCATTCTTGTTAGCTCAAAACATGAATCATTTGATACGGGCGAAACTCACCAACCATGGCAATGTAAAAACGGTTTTTAATTAATAATTAAAAAAGTAATTAAAAATCTAAAATTCTAATTAGCCTATAACCAACTCCAGAGTCCCCTCTATATCTAAACCAAAATGCATCCTAATCGATTCAGCGGTTTAGGCGTGAAAGCGTCATAAACAAACAAACTCACTTTCGCATATATAATACTAGCTGAAGTACCCGTTCTTCGCACGGGAATGAATGGACTTTTTGATATTACGATTTGTGGTGATTACTATTTATTGTAATAAAGAGATATAGCAAAATGGATATCGCTTTATATTGTGTTCAATAACCATGCATACCGAATTTCAAGGCAATCGTTTGTACGGTGCATAAGGTCATGCGGCGTAGCGCAATCTAGTGGCGAGTTTTAGCAAAACGGATACGGCGGAAATATTCTTCGCATTCAGATATCGATGAATACGAAATTTCAGGACGATCGGCTGGACAGCCCTGAAGTTCATGTGTTGACGCGACATCTAGTGGCAAATTATATAGGAAAATGGATAGCGCCAAACTCTTCCCCGTGTTCAAATATCTATGTATACCTATTTTCATAGCGATCAGTTGCACAGTCAAGAAGTGATGCACTGCAGCGCGATCTAGTGGTTAATTAAAGTAATGATTTGCTACAGTGCCGTCAAGTGGCGAGTTATAGCAAAATGGATAACGCCAAAATATTCTCATTTATCAAATAGCTATGTATACTGATTTTCATAGCGACCGTTTGAATGGTCAAGAATTTGGCCTGCTGCAGCGTCATCTAGTGGCGAGTTAAAATAATAATAATGCATTGCAGTGCCATCTAGTGGTGAGTAACATCAAAAGGAACACAGTTAGAATATATTCTTCGTGCTGAAATGTGTAAGTATAAGAAATTTTATGCCGGTCGGTCGAACGGTATAGAAGTTGATGCGTTGCAGCGCCAATTAGCGGTAAGTTACAGCAAAATGGATAGTGAAAAATAATCTCCGTGTTCTAATATCCGCGTGTACCAAATTTCATTGAAATTGGTTGGACGATATTCGCATAGTAAACAGCTAAACGGAATAGAATTCGACGTTCTGCTGCGCCACCTAGTGGCAAGTTAGAGGAAAACGGATAGCATAAAAATCTTGTCAATGATAAAAGACTTAGGTGAACCAAATTTCATGGTGCAACGGTGCTGGAGTTTTTCAACCTCATACACACATACCAACATTCATTTTTATCTATAACCAGTATCATTATATATCCCAGTCTAAAATAAAATCCAGTTTCAAATCTAAGCCTCGCCAAAGTGCCAACTACCGCCATTTTGTAAGAGTTTTTTCAGGAAATCATTCGAAGCATTGACTTAGCAGCAATCAAAATGGGAAATAGTTCGACCGCCAGGCATTTTTTTGAAAAGTGGAATCCCTTAATACAGCGTCATTTTTTAAATTATCAACTATAATGTGTTTTATTTATCGTTACTCCGATGTACTATATGCGAAGATTTCAATTATCTGAAATTTGGCAGAATTCCCCCAACTAAAATCAATGCACTCAATTGGCGAGAATGCTGAAGATCGCTTGAAATCCCTTAATAACTGCATTATTTCCGCACGGATCATTAAAATTTAACGCTGCATTCTAATAAAACCTTTGCACTTGTTTTCAAAAATCCGTTTCCTTAAGCTCTCAGTAAATTGCGCCAAGTCGGAAACAGTGCAAAGCGCTAGAACTCACTTTCTCGGCATTTGAGCCATTTTATTTTTTTGCCAAACTAAAAAATTTTAACATATTAGCCTCGGAAATCTTCAATTCTTATTGTTTTGCGTATAAAACATTTCATTCCTGCTCCGATTTCCCATGCACACGATATTATAATTTAAAAAAAAATAACCTTACGAATATAAACTAACAAAAAAAAAATCATTATTATTCTTTTATTTTTACTTTGAGAATTTAAAACATCTTATTCGGCAAAATCGCCACACATGGCAACCACGATCCTTATTTCACACTTTTTTCACTACAGGGGTTACAATTACGGAAAGCTTTTTGCGTGGAGAACATAAAAAATCTCTTAAATTCCGGGAACGGGTGGACTTTCAAAGTTTTAAAGTGGACTATGATTTATTCTATATTATTTTCCATATCTGTGCAAAATTTCAGGCTGATATGTCCATTTTTGTGGATTTGTATACAACTCAAATCCACAAACAAACAAACAAACAAACAGAATTTCATTTTTATTTATAAGATTAGTTAGGATATACCCAATTTGAGCTCAATCGACCCGTTTAGAAGCTATCGTGTTCACTCACATACACACATACATAGATAGATGCATCTCATAAAAATAGCATAAATGAATTCAGAAGACCTCAAAATGTGTAAATACACCAAAATCTCAAAGTCGAATTTTTTCATGATTACAATACTTTCCTTACTGAAGTAAAAAGTAAAAAGAGGAAGTTCTGAAAGTAAAAAGAGGAAAATAGTAGGTTTTTTATCTTTTTTACCGGAAAAAACACAGTTTTAACCTTTGTCATATCAAAAACCAGTTTTTGACAACAAGCACCCAACCCTGGTTCCCACTGACCTTTTCTAAAACACTATAATAGTTGCTTATTTTAGAAATACTCATACATCCCAGTTCAGATTTAATAAATATAAGCTTCAAGAATATAAAATTATACTGATACTAGCGATCATTTAACTAAGCAATGCCTTATTAGACTTGAAAATGTTTAAAATGTTACAGAAAGTACATAAACAGTTAGATGTTTTTACACATAGAATATATTAAAAACAGAGTATGATATATTTTTAATGGACAAAGATTAAATGAATTGCGTGTAGACTGTAAGAATATGATTTTATGTAAACATTTTCCCAAGTAAATCTCTCCACAAAGGACTTTATCTACTAGTGCAAGCATAAAAAATAAACACAAAATTGCTGGTGTCAGTACATTAGCACTGGGGACTTCATAGACGAAAAATAATAATTTTGGTCAATTTGCAAAAAACAGTACACTGTTTACATTTTCATTTGTTTATCTTTCTAGCTTTCTTTGGCAAAGAGATGCCAACCCTCAATGAGACATCAGTAGTAATTGTGAATATTTTCAGTAGTTTTTTATGTTTTTCCACAGTTAGTCGCACAAGCAAAATTTGAGTTTTTTTTTAAATAACTTAGAGGGGGAATACTTTAATTATACCCTATTAAAATTTATCTTGATTAGCAATAAATAAAAACTTTTAAAAATTATGCCTTATTCAAAACATTTTGGGCAAACAAATTGCAACTCCTGACGGAGCAGATAATTCATCAAATTTTATATAAACATTAAAAATAATTATACATATATACATATAGAACATTCGATAATTGTTTGTTTTAGGCTTTGAGTGTTGTGCAATAACTTTTGGTGTTATCATTCTTTCTTTTTTTTAAAAAAAAAAGATCATTAAATGAACATAGTTTAAAAATGCTATATAATAAATAAATTATACTTAAATTTCTGTAAAAAGATATGCTTTCTCTGCAGTACACAGTAAATAAAATTTTCAAAAAAAATTCCGTAGACACTACGGAGAATCCATAGTAGTTGGCATCTCTGATGGTGTAATGCACGGGTGATGGATGGCACTGGTGAAGAATGCTGTCGATGCATGTATTTTGTTCTGGTAGCCATAAAGATACATGTTTTTCATTTTAGGGACTCTTTATCGTCAGTTAGTGAGCTGTTTCTCAGTTTGTTAGTAGAATAGTTGTTTGGAAAGTGAAATTTTTTCATGTTATGGAAAGAAAGGAAATATATTATTCACCGGTGTATGAAAAAGAAGTAAGTGTGTTTGTTAGAAAGGTGGTGTGAATATGAAGTTAAATTAAACAAAGCATATTGATTGTTGGTGTGTTGATGTTTGTAAAGGAGGAAAGGGGGAGTTATACCAGTACATTCAGCCAATGGGTGAAGGGGAAAGGGGAAGAATGGGATAATAGCGAAGAGAGGGGAGCGAAGATAACATAAGGGACATTTCCGGATGGTGAAGTAAAAAATAAAAATCTGATGTGTCCAACACATGACTTCCTTGCACGTCCATTAGATCAAAAATATTTTCGACGCAGTTCCTCTAAACTTATTTGTTTGAAAGAGATAAAATATCAATAATAGTAAGGTTTAGCGATTTCTAGACAAATATTTCGATATCGCCAAGCTGAGTTCAATTTGAAATATTTCCTTCTGACACTTTATTTGGCGATATTTCACCAAAAGCCGACAAACTTGAGATAGTCTGCGAGATTTTGGGGATAGCCAAAGTAGTCATTGACCACAGACTTTCAATGAATTGAATGCATCCATACACCTCAATGTATTTAAAGTCATTTGGCTCACCCTGTAAATAAATTCTCAGTCGATTGCTATCAAAAAAGATATTGAAAACAGTTAGATATTATAATATAGCTCTAAATACAAAAGTTCAAAATTCTACGGGTTAAAGTTTCAGAGTTATACAAAATACGAAATAATTTTTGGCGCCAAATTTGGCGATATTTCGGCGAAACTCGTCAATGTCGACGACATTTGGCGAGATTTTAAACATGGACCAACAATGACAGATTATCGCCAAATTTGGCGATATTTCGCCAAAACTCGCCAAGAACGATGACAAATGGCGATACTTTGGGCATGGACCAATTGACTGACTATCGCCAAATTTGGCGACATTTCGGTAAAACTCGCCAAGGTCGAGGATAGACGGCGAGATTCTGGGCATGTACCAAACAATGACTGTCTACAGTTGTATTATATTGAAGATGTCCATAGACATTAAAGTACTGAAATTCTTTTCGGTGGTCCTGTATATAAACTCTCCAGTAGATTGGAACCAAAAATCGAGATACACAACTAGATGTTACAACATTCTTATATATGAAATTTCATAATAGTTTTTGAGATTTGAGAGTTAAATATGCACACACGTACACCAACAGTCGCCAAGCTTGGCGACTTTTGGCATAGTTCTTGAGGGAGGCACGTGACCGTGGTCGGACCATTACCTAACTTATGTGGTAGGACGGTATTGTGCTTGAAATGGATGAATGCCCCTAAAATTGCCATTGACCGTAATGTATTGGAAATCTTTTGAGTGTTCCTGTAGCAGAACTACAAATGATAAAGACACTTTTTTTAATGGAGAAATTCATTTTCTAACTCTTTACAGCATACATCACTTCTGAGTCGTTTGAAATAGCCCAATACCTCTAAAAAACGCTTTGATGAATTTCGGCCCATAGAGCGTAATGTATTTCGAATCTTTTGGGCGGTTCTGTAGATAAACTATCCAGTCGAATGGAATCGAAAGGGGAGGTGCACAACTAGATGTTACAGCAATCCTAAATATAAAGTTTCAACATTCTACGCCTGATAGTTTTTGAGATATGCGAGTTTAATGAGTTTCGGCCCATTGAGCGTAATGTATTTCGAATATTTTGGGCAGTCCTGTAGATAAACTATCCAGTCGAATGGAACCAAAAGGAGAGGTGCACAACTAGATGTTACAACTATCCAAAATATGAAGTTTCGACATTCTACGCCTAATAGCTTTTGAGTTAGGCGAGTTTAATGAATTTCGGCCCATAGAGCGTAATGTATTTCGAATCTTTTGGGCGGTCCTGTACATAAACTATCCATTCGATTGCCACCAAAAGGGGAGGTGCACAACTAGATCATAGAACAATCCTAAATATCAAATCTCAACATTCTACGACCAATAGTTTTTGAGATATGCGAGTTACATACATACGTACGTACGTACAGACGGCATGGAAAAACTGGCCACAGCAGACTCGCCGCTGGTCAAAATGAGTTGCAGACGCGTTAATATGATCGTGCATGCTAGCCTACGATAGGATGTATCGAAAAAAAAATTTAAATTAAATTTAGAGGTAGTCAAAATCGGTTTTTATGTCGAAATTTGGCCCCCAAAATTTTTCGGGATCACATTACTTCCTTATACTACGTACAAGGAAGTAAAAAAAAGAATCATATATGAACACCACGTCAGTTCCTTGTATGTCTATTAAATCATAAATATTTTCAGTGCGATTCATCTAAACTTATTTGTTTGAAAGAGATAAAATACTGCAATAATCAAAGGTTTAGTGATTTCTAGCTAAATATTTCGATATCACCAAGCTGAGTTCAATTTGAAAAATTTGTTTATGGCACTTAATTGGGCGATATTTCGCCAAAAGGCAACAAGCCTGAGATAGTTAGCGAGATTTGTGTCATAGCCAAAGTAGTGATTCATCAGAGACTTTCAATGAATTAGTGATTAAGTATCCATAGACCTTAATGTATTTCAAGTCATTTGGGTGATCCTGTAAATAAATTACCTAGTCGATTGCTGTCAAAAAAGAGATGCAACAATTAGATGATACAATAGTTCTAAATACAGAAGTTCAAAATTCTACGGTTAAAAGCTTTAGAGTTATACAAATACATTATTTTTGGCGATCAAATTGGGCGATATTTCGTCAAAACTCGTCAATGTCGACGATATTTGGAGAGATTTTAAGCATGAACCAACAATGACAAATTATCGCCACATTTGGCGATATTTCACCAAAACTCGCCAAGAGCGATGGCAAATGGCGATACTTTGTTCATGGACCAAATGACTGACTATCGCCAAATTTGGCGACATTTCGGCAAAACTCGCCAAGGTCGAGGACAGACGGCGAGATTTTGGGCATGTACCAAACAATGACTGTCTACAATTGTATTATATTGAAGATGTCCATAGACATTAAAGTACTGAAATTCTTTTCGGTGGTCCTGTACGTAAACTCTCCAGTAGATTGGAACCAAAAATCGAGATGCACAACTAGATGTTACAATAATCTTATATATGAAATTTCATAATAGTTTTTGAGATTTGAGAGTTAAATATGCACGCATGTACACGAAAAGTCGCCAAGCTTGGCGACTTTTGGCATAGTTCTTGAGGGAGGCACGTGACCGTGGTCGGACCATTACCTAACTTATGTGGTAGGACGGTATTGTGCTTGAAATGGATGAATGCCCCTAAAATTGCCATTGACCGTAATGTATTGGAAATCTTTTGAGTGTTCCTGTAGCAGAACTGTAAATGATAAAGACACTTTTTTTAATGGAGAAATTCATTTTCTAACTCTTTACAGCATGTATCACTTCTGAGTCGTTTGAAATAGCCCAATACCTCTAAAAAACGCTTTGATGAATTTCGGCCCATAGAGCGTAATGTATTTCGAATGTTTTGGGCGGTCCTGTAGATAAACTATCCAGTCGAATGGAACCGAAAGGGGAGGTGCACAACTAGATGTTACAACTATCCAAAATATGAAGTTTCGACATTCTACGCCTAATAGTTTTTGAGATATGCGAGTTTAATGAATTTCGGCCCATTGAGCATAATGTATTTCGAATCTTTTCGGCGGTCCTGTAGATAAACGATTCAGTCGAATGGAACCGAAAGGGGAGGTGCACAACTAGATGTTACAACTATCCAAAATATGAAGTTTCGACATTCTACGCCTAATAGCTTTTGAGTTAGGCGAGTTTAATGAATTTCGGCCCATAGAGCGTAATGTATTTCGAATCTTTTGGGCGGTCCTGTACATAAACTATCCATTCTATTGCCACCAAAAGGGGAGGTGCACAACTAGATCATAGAACAATCCTAAATATCAAATCTCAACATTCTACGACCAATAGTTTTTGAGATATGCGAGTTACATACATACGTACGTACGTACGTACGTACAGACGGCATGGAAAAACTGGCCACAGTAGACTCGCCACTGGTCAAAATGAGTTGCAGACGCGTTAATATGATCGTGCATGCTAGCCTACCATGAGATGCATCGAAAAAATTCTTAAAATTAAATTTAGAGGTAATCAAAATCGCTTTTTTTGTCGAAATTTAGCCCCCAAAATTTTTCGGGATCACATTACTTCCTTATACTACGTACAAGGAAGTAAAAAGACAGAAATAAAAAATAAAGGTAGGTGCTTTTTTCTTTTTAATGAATATTTGAATTCTTTAAGGGCTTTTTATCACTTTTAAAGTAGTATTGGGTGTTTTATGTTTTAGAGCTATTTATGTACTATTCTAATCCTGCTGACTTTAGATTAGGTGTATAGCTAGGTTGCTAAGTCCAATGAAGTTCTTTTTGAGTTACAAATGAGCCAGTATTTGCCCAATTTACATTAGCTGTATAACTAGGTTGCTTAATCGAGAAAGTTTTTTTTAGGTTAGAAACAGTCTTTTATTTACTCATTTTAAATTAGCTGTTCAGTGAAATGCTAAATGTACAGTATTTTTAGGTCAAAAATGGACCGGTGGTTGAAGAGTTTTGAGTTACTAGCCGCAAAGGTGGCCAGCTTCACCACCCTATACCTTGCGGTTCTTTATACTCAGAGCATTTTTGTGTATCCATTATTACTTCCTTGTACGTAGTATAAGGAAGTAATGTGATCCCGAAAAATTTTGGGGGCCAAATTTCGACAAAAAAACCGATTTTGACTACCTCTAAATTTAATTAAAAAAATTTTTTCGATGCATCTCATCGTAGGCTAGCATGCACGATCATATTAACGCGTCTGCAACTCATTTTGACCAGCGGCGAGTCTACTGTGGCCAGTTTTTCCATGCCGTCTGTACGTACGTACGTACGTATGTATGTAACTCGCATATCTCAAAAACTATTCGTCGTAGAATGTTGAGATTTGATATTTAGGATTGTTCTATGATCTAGTTGTGCACCTCCCCTTTTGGTGGCAATCGAATGGATAGTTTATGTACAGGACCGCCCAAAAGATTCGAAATACATTACGCTCTATGGGCCGAAATTCATTAAACTCGCCTAACTCAAAAGCTATTAGGCGTAGAATGTCGAAACTTCATATTTTGGATAGTTGTAACATCTAGTAGTGCACCTCCCCTTTTGGTTCAATTCGACTGGATAGTTTATCTACAGGACTGCCCAAAACATTCGAAATACATTACGCTCAATGGGCCGAAATTCATTAAACTCGCATATCTCAAAAACTGTTAGGCGTACAATGTTGAAACTTTATATTTAGGATTGTTGTAACATCTAGTTGTGCACCTCCCCTTTCGGTTCCATTCGACTGAATAGTTTATCTACAGGACCGCCCAAAAGATTCGAAATACATTACGCTCTAAGGGCCGAAATTCATCAAAGCGTTTTTTAGAGGTATTGGGCTATTTCAAACGACTCAGAAGTGATATATGCTGTAAAGAGTTAGAAAATGAATTTCTCCATTGAAAAAAGTGTCTTTATCATTTATAGTTCTGCTACAGGAACACTCAAAAGATTTCCAATACATTACGGTCAATGGCAATTTTAGGGGCATTAATCCATTTCAAGCACAATACCGTCCTACCACATAAGTTAGGTAATGGTCCTATCACGGTCACGTGCCTCCCTCAAGAACTATGCCAAAAGTCGCCAAGCTTGGCGACTTTTGGTGTACGTGTGTGCATATTTAACTCTCAAATCTCAAAAACTATTATGAAATTTCATATATAAGAATTTTGTAACATCTAGTTGTGCATCTCGATTTTTGGTTCCAATCTACTGGATAGTTTATTTACAGGACCACCGGAAAGAATTTCAGTACTTTAATGTCTATGGACATCTTCAATATAATACTACTGTAGATGGTCATTGTTTGGTACATGCCCAAAATCTCGCCGTCTGTCCTCGACCTTGGCGAGTTTTGGCGAAATATCGCCAAATTTGGCGATAGTCAGTCATTTGGTCCATGCCCAAAGTATCGCCATTTGTCATCGTTCTTGGCGAGTTTTGGCGAAATATCGCCAAATTTGGCGATAATCTGTCATTGTTTGGTTCATGCTTAAAATCTCGCCAAATGTCGTCGACATTGACGAGTTTCGCCGAAATATCGCCAAATTTGGCGCCAAAAATTATTTCGTATTTTGTATAACTCTAAAACTAACCCGTAGATTTTTTAACTTTTGTATTTAGAACTATTGTAATATCTAACTGTTTTCAATATCTTTTTTGACAGTAATCGACTGAGAATTTATTTACAGGGTGAGCCAAATGACTTCTGATACATTGAGGTGTATGGATGCATTCAATTCATTGAAAGTCTGTGGTCAATGACTACTTTGGCTATCCCCAAAATCTCGCAGACTATCTCAAGTTTGTCGGCTTTTGGTGAAATATCGCCAAATAAAGTGTCAGAAGGAAATCTTTCAAACTGAACTCAGCTTGGCGATATCGAAATATTTGGCTGGAAATCGCTAAACCTTACTATTATTGATATTTTATCTCTTTGAAACAAATAAATTTAGAGGAAGTGCGTCGAAAATATTTTTGATCTAATGGACGTGCAAGGAAGTCATGTGTTGGACACATCAGATTTTTGTTGTTTTGTAATCTATCTGCTGCGTGACATATGCTTGCTCCATTTGACATCAGTGAACTGTTAATTGCACATGCGTTATTGCTATTGCACTAATGTTTACATATAGCTGTTGCCGTTCTCAGCATGGAAATTTTGTCGATTTTGGTACCACATACATTAGCGTATTATATAAGCAGATATACTTGCTTCATTTCACATCAATGAACTGTTAATTTGGATTTTTGCACATGCATCATAGTTATTGCAGTAATGTTTGCATCTAGCTGTTGCTGTTCACAACGTGGAAATATCAGCGATTTTGGTACTACATATGTTAGCGTATTATATAAGTACATTTTGTAGTGAGTTTGATGTTCTTTATCGGTTTTTAAGAGTGTAATTTACGAGGTATTTTAATTGACTAAAATTATTTGAGTTTGCTTTGTTGATCATGCAAAATTGTTGGCGACAGTCACTCAGGCTCGGTGTCTGCCAAGCTCCAGGGACCGTCGCCATGTGTACATGGGACCTGTAGCAGCTCATTGGAAATTACCCTAATTTTTACAAACAAAAGTACAATATAGGAATGACTTAACATTTCTTTGTCTTATAATGCACTTTTTCATCTCTACTTATTATAAAAGAAGATGTCTGTCTGTGTGTGTGTGTGTGTCTGTGTCGGTGGCATTACGGATAAACGGCTACACCTAGAAACAAAAAATTTGATACTAAGGAAGTTCTAAACATGAAGTTATGCACCTCCAAGCGATTTTTTCAAAATTCGACCTAGAAATTTTTTTATTTTACGTTTTATGCAATATTTGGCATTTTTTCTCACCTAATTCATAATAATGAAGGTAATTACGCCTGCAGCAAAATAGCATTTGTATCAGAGGAGATAGAGGAGAAAATTTTCTTTTAAAAACAGTTTGTTCTGAATATGTAACATAAATTGCAGATTTTTAGGAATTTTTAAACAAAATATCATTTTCGGCAATTTCTTTCATAAAATAATTTTAAAACTGTTACATCTTGAATTCTATCCATCATAACTTTTTGATATTTTGGCAAATCATGAAACATTCCTTTCTCCCTCTGTTAAAATAAAAACAAAAATTATATAAATTAGGTGATTTTTTACGAATTTTAATGTAACAATGTTTAGAATTTAACAGCATCAACGCAGATAAACCATTATATAAATCAATAATGGCACCAGTTAATAAGTAAGCTTGCCACATTAAGGATTAGAAAAACTGTGTTTTTCAACCTATCGATAGTTTTTAAACAGATAAAATTTCTGGGGGGGAAAAAAAGCACTGGATAAAAATTTCTCGTATATCATGTATGAAATGAATGTCATTTTGATGTGACAAGTTTAAAAATGCATTAGAGATCCTAATTAGGTTAACAAGCTTTGACAAACAATAACACCATGAGTGAAATAATAAACTTCCACATTATCGGATGCAGTAGAAAAGTAAAATAATGTGAGTTTTTTTTTTTTTTTGTTCTTCTTCTTCTTCTTCTTTCACTAATTCATGTTAGATATTGCAAGTGAAAATGACGTGATTTTGACATCATGAGTTTAAAAATGAGTTAAATTACCTCTGAAAAATGTTTCAAATAACAATTAGCTAGGAATAACCCCAACATCTCAAATTAACTTTAATAAGCATTGTTGCAAGTTAGAATAAAAAGAGAAAAATAATATGATATAAAAATAAGATATTTTGAAAGTTTTTCTCTGCAAACCGTAAAACTTTTCTTTTCTTTATTCCTTTTTTGCGAACGACACTGAAATACTTTTTTTATGTCCAGTAAGAAACATTTTTATTTCCTACCTTGCGGAGATCGAGCACTCAGCTATAACTAATAAATTAATGGTTATGTGGTCTGTCAAAGTTTTGGAAGAAAAAAAAGTATAACAAGGCCAAAAGTAAAAGACTATCAAACCAGGGCAATTATAACATGATTTGGGCTAATACACATAGTAATAAAACTTTAATAATATCCAAAGTAAAAATTATAAATAATGCTCACATAAACTGAGATTGAGGAGTGTTCTGAACTTTTGCTGAAGCTGTAATAAAAATATTTATTATGATTTAAAGAACATTCTTTCACATTTCTAAATAATTGTTCAAATCATAACAGAAAATTATTTGATAAAATTAAAAAAAAAAAAAGAAATATACAGTCAAATCCCTCTAATCTGCAAAAGTTTTGTTCAAAGGTTGTGTGGATTATGGGATTTCATGGATTATAGGTCATTGTTTACATTTTACTTTTGCAGATTTAGAGCAAGTTGATTAATATAATCAAGACATTAAAATGAAAAGATGATATCTAATAAATTTTTAAGATCAAGTATTTTTTCATTAGTAACTCATCAATTATGGAAGGTAAATGATTTAAGCATACTCAAATAATGCATACGTATAGCAATAAAATACACATATTTATTTAAATAAAAATATACCATATTTCAAGTGCAGAAATGAAAATTCATAACCGATTATTCTTTAAATTTTTTAAACAATGATGTAATAGTGGTTTGTTTTAAATTTTTACATTTGTTTACAGAAATTTTAGCTTGCAAACTGCGTAAAAATGCAATTTCTTGTTCAGAAATAACAGATTCTTTTAATAGAAAACTAATGTAATTCTCCCCTAATTTTAAATCCTTCATCAAGGGATATTTTTTCATTGATTGATTCCATATCAGAATCACTATCAAGATCAAGTGCATTAACAGCATGTAAAAGTAAAATCAACATATGCAGAGTTGAGTTGAGCTAATCCTGAAAAGCTATGAATTGCAAAAATTGCCAGATAATAGAACACTTGGACAAGCCTAGCCACCAGGCAATTTTCCTCCTGCATGACAAGCTAACTGCTCTGGTAAAGTATTTCAATGGGAGAAACCCAATTTTCAACATCCTTATATAATATTAAATTACCATTACAATTATACTCTTTTAGCACTGCTAGTTATTATTTGTTTAAAATTGATTGTGGATTAGAGGCGATTGCAGATTATCGGCTGTGGATTAAAGCGAATTAACTGTACTAATAAAACAGCGTAAATACTTTTACAAAAATGTGTAGTGTGATTTTGCCACAATCAAACAAATAAACTTATATGGAAAAATTATATGCATAAATATACCAGTTGGTTATAATTAAACTTCTCCTATAAGCAGCATTCTACAGCTAAAACAGGTGAGCAGATTGCCAATAAAATTAGCATGTGGACTGTACACGAGATGAGTTCAAAGAAGTTTTTCAAAAAGTTTAGTTTAAAAATTGTCTACTAGGTCGTGATTTGCACAATGAAATTAGCTTAAAATTGACCAAAATTAATTAATTAATGTTTTAAAACTGATGAAAAAACTTTAATAACAATAACTTTACAAAATTAAGATTGTATCATATTTTGTTACAAGAAAAAAACAAAATTAGTAGTAATTTGATATATCCACAGTATATTTTTCAGGAACTTTTTAAATATGTGTACAAACCACTGTAATAGATTAGAATACACACACAAACAAAAGAAAAAAAAAGTAGGGAAACATTTATTGAAATACTGTATTTACCTACGTACAAGTCGAGAAATTTTGGGCCCAAAAAAAGGCTTTAAAGTGGGGGGTCGACTTATACAAGGATCCTTAATTTTTAATCAGAAGTCAAAATGTCCCTTTAAAAGACAATTATTCTGTTCCCGCATTCCAGACTGCATTTTTATTTTATTTCAGTTAATCATAATTTAATTAAAAGTGTATTTAATACATTAAGTTTTTAATAAATTTTAAAGATATTTGATAAAAAATAAGTTAGTGTTAAAATATTAGATTATAATATTACATTATAACAGTAACAATATATATTGCATTACACATATATTACATACAATTATAAAATTATTATATTATATGCTAAAAAATATAAATTAGAAAACTTCAATATGATTAATTCAAAATTTTCCACATTTATAAATTTTATTTCATATATTACCCACTGAAAATTCTAAGTAGATGGCTTTCATTGATATCTACATATGGGAGAAAAAAACAAGGCTACAAATTATCCAGCCTTAGAATTCTTTTGTAAAATCTTTGTTTCTTTCGTGTTCTTTCAAAAAGCAAAGTTAAAAAACTCCTGAAAACTATCTTATCATATCAATTTTGCTTTCAATCTTTAGCACACAAATGAGACATAAAACAGCCTGGGAAATCATTTGAGCTTTCTTGGGGAAATATTTCAATTTTTACTTATATAGTTTTGTTCAAAAGAAGTAATTTGTGTGGTTTATATTAATGTGAATTTTACATTAAATAAGTTTTAAATTACATAAAACAGCAGTGATTCTTCATTTAGTTTATATCAGTTATTATATAAGCAGCATTCTACAGCTAAAACAGGTGAGCAGATTGCCAATAAAATTAGCATGTGGACTGTACACGAGATGAGTTCAAAGAAGTTTTTCAAAAAGTTTAGTTTAAAAATTGTCTACTAGGTCGTGATTTGCACAATGAAATTAGCTCAAAATTGACCAAAATTAATTAATTAATGTTTAAAAACTGATGAAAAAACTTAATATTGTCTGTACATTTTGAATTAGCCATTTCCATAGTCAGAATTTGCTGTTTTTCCATACAAAGTACATTTAGTGAAAATATTTTAAACAGTGTATAGGGTATAAATAAAAATTAATTAAAGTTTCATTATAACCACCCCATATATATATGCATCAGTGGCATATGCTGGGTTTCAAAAGTGGCTTATTTTACACAAGTAATGATTTGGAACACATTGAAACAGAAGGGAACTTTGAGAGATCTTGTTTTCTGTACTTGAAATGTGACAAATCCAGATTGTAAAGCTCATACTTTTATAAAAACTGATACTTGTTTGGGCTTTGCAGATAGCCCAGCTAGCCCAGTGGATATGCCACTGCTACACATACATGTAAGATATTATAATAAACTGCCCTATAAAGCTCTCTACATATAATTTCATTTCTAACTTTAAAAAAATAAAAATTACTTAAAATGAAATCACTGTTTTCGAGTTTTAAGACTCAATATTTAGCATTAAGAACAACTAACAACATACTTATCTTGTCATTTCTACATATACACAATTTCAAGGAAAATAAAATGCAAATTGCTATAAACCTTTTTCATGAAAAAAAATAATAATAATAATAATGAATACTTAACAGTTTAACAATATGGACTCTTCATTTTCACTATCTGAACTCTCACTAAAATTTAGTCTAAAAATAAACAGAATTAACTATCAAAAATGTAAAAGTCAAAAAGCAGAATTTTTATTTCTTACAAATAAGAAACTGTAAACATAATTAGGAAAAATATTTTATAAGAGGAAGATAAATTGAGAACTCAAAATTTTCAATTACAAAAACTGAAATAAAAATCAAAAGTTATCCTGCAGATTATTTATTTAAGTTACTAGGAGCCAAGACCCCTAGACTTGCTATGGTGTCTTGGGTTCACTTTTCGTATGAGAGTTTCGGCGCTCAATAACGCTTATTCATAAAAAAAGTCATAATTTCAATAGACAGAACCCAAAGATTGGAACAGATAGAATGTTACTGAGCTACACATTGCTTGGTTCTTGCATGTTCCTTGGACGGAACCACGGAAAAATTTAAACTTCCCACTATTTTTAATTATATAAAACCTATGTAATACCTTGTGTATTTGCAGCCCATGGCAATTTTTTATAATTTGGCAACTTACGTATATAGTTAATAATTTTAGTTCTAAGAAAACAGTACTTCATATGATTTCTTTGATAAAAACAATGGAACAGCTATGATAGCTTGCCACCAATGGCACCTTTTCATTATTTGGCAATTTACACATGCTCATAACTGATAATTACTGCTCATAGAAGGTTACCAGGAAAATAGTTATCCATATATTCATATGCATAATCCTTTCCAGATTGGCGTATTTAGCACCATGAAATATATCATCTCGCCATGCTGGCAAATATCCAAGCTGTACAATAACTGCTATAATGGCATAGTTAACGTCGCAACATATTTCTACTGGTAGCAAACACCCAAGCTGAATCTAATCGGCTTTACTATAATCTGCATTTTAATTAATTTTCATTTTCAAAATACTGGATGCTAACATTTTGGAACATGCAGTTTAGATTCACTTTGCTTGGAGAGATAGCCTTTTGAAAGATTGCACCTGATGCCAAAATGGCACTTTTTAAATTAGTTACAATTATTTATTCTGTTTTGGAAAAAATAATTGCTAATTCTAAATAGTTATCTAAGAGAAGTTACTATTTGTAAATCATCAACTTTGTGTAACGCATTTATTTATTTCACATACTTTTTAATTTGGCATAAAATTGGTGCAATTCTACTCTATGTTTGTCAATTTCATGCGATTCTAGATACTTGAAATTGCTTTGTTGCAAAGGCATGAATGATTTTATGCTGGCGAAAATTGCCAAACCTGGCAACCATTCTGCTTATTTTTTCAGTTTTTACTAATATCTTCTAAAAGAGTTCAAATTTTGAAATTTAAGTCAGCTGATCTTCCATGGAATTTTCCGAATCTGTGGACACCTTCGTCAAAACTCAAATCCCCACAGCTTCGGAGGAGATCGCAGAACAAGCTATTAACAGCAGTTGCAGCATTCGTTACTTTTTTTTTAAATAGAAAGATTACTGTAAATGTAGCATGATTACTGTTGAAATAATAGTTTAACCCCTTGTGCACCAGACCAATTTATCTATAAAAGAACTGTAATACTAGATTATTAAATTCCATTTAGTAAATTTTTTTCTCCTTTATGGCTAATTAAATAGTTAGTGAAACTAAAAGTTAAAAATATCAAACCATGGCTTAGAATATCCGATAACAATTGTGCACTGTGTTTAAGAATAACAGGTAGAAAAAAGTCAAGTCTATGCAATAATGCCACGAAAGTATGAAGGTACATCCACGGTACTTATGTGTGAGGTTATAAAATACGTACATACAGTATAAAAATGTACACATGTACGTCCTTGGTGTGCAAGGGGTTAAATAATGCATACAATTAAAAAATTAATTTTCTCTTCAAAAAGCAAATTTTTTAGACTGTGTTTTATGCATATGTATTTTTACTACTCCTTCCCATTATAGACACACATACACACACATATCTTATATGATAAAATCCGAGAGTAAACATTGTATGTAGCTATGTATGTATGTAGGTAGGTTTGTGACCACCGATCTTCTTGCTCGCGACACTCAATGGCATTGCGCCGAGACAGTTAGTTGCAGACCTACCAAATTTTGAATACGGCTTCACTAGGACATATACTAACACGACTCGGAGCGATTTTTTTGAAATTTGAATTAGAAAATGTTTTATTTTATGTTTTGTCCGATTTTTAGCGATTTTTCTTGCTTAATATGTAATAACACCAGTAATTACACTCTCAGTAAAACGATATTTACATCATCGGATAGAGGAAAAAATTTTCTCTCGAAAATAGTTTGTTTTGACTATGTAACTTTGCAGATTTTTGGGAATTTTTGAAATAAAATTTAATTTGACACTGACTTTCGTAAAATATTTTAAAAACTGCTGCATCTTGAATTCTATCCGTCATAACTTTTTTATATTTTGTCAAATGACGGAGCATATATTTCGCCCTCTTTTAAAAGAAAAACCCAAGGAAAATATAAATTAGGAGATTTTTTATGAATTTTTAAGTAAAGAAGGATTTTTATTTCAATAGCAGCTGCTTAAAAATCTCAGCATGATATCTTGTGGTTTGGTTGTCTTGGAGACAGTAGCGATTAAAATTGCCAGTTGAAAAAAAATAAATAAAATTACTTTAAAATAACTGAGTTTTCACATGTGAAATGTGCATCATTTTGATGTCACGAGTTTAAAAACCCCTTTCGAAACTCAATCAGAATAACGAACTCACAAGCAAAACATACGGCACGCATGAAATAATTCTATATTTTATTTTACGTTGCCAGAAAAATAATTGAATGCTGTTATTTAACCAGTGAATTATCCAGCATTATTTTAAATTGAGATTTTAAATGGGACACGTTTTTTAATCGCAGGAAATATATTTCGGTGTTAAACAGGACCTTATTATGACTAACAGGGGGCCCCGGGCATTGATAAATTTAGGGGGCCCCTCATCTATGTTTTATTGATATTTGTTTTATTTTTCATAAAATTTTGTAATAATAAAAGAACAACGTTTGAAATTGGGGCCATTTCGAGCCGGGGGCCCTGGCCAAAATCCCAATTTGCCCGTGCGATAATAAGGCCCTGGTGCTAAATATGCCAACCTGACAAGAATTATGCTTACAAATGTATGGAGAGCTGTTTGATTGGCAACCATAAAGTGAAATGCTTATCGTTTATGCTAATGCGTAAATTGTAAAAATCACCAAAGAATAAAAGACTACATTTGTGGCAAATATCTAAACCGTTTCTTTAAATGAAGCATTTACAATTGAAAAATGAAAATATATTATATTGATATCAGTAAAAGATAGTATAAGTAATAGTTAGTAGATATGCTAAGGCAATATTGATCAAAGCACAATATACCACATTAATAAATATTTCGTGAAACTAAGTGTTCTATTTATTTTTCAACAGCAGTCTTACATCACAGCTAACTAAATATTAAGTAATTCTACATCGCTTTAATATATCCCACGGTAGTTCCAATAGAAAAGACTGTAACTAGACTTTTTTTTTCGAGGAGATTCTGTTTTGTCACAAGTAGTTATGACCACATTTTGCAAAAATGTTCTCTTCTTGCCTTGCGAAGAGCGGGTACACAACTATTTAACTATAAAATAAAACGGTTCTCCACATCATGTAGTATCTAAGGTGGTATAAATTAAAATCTAAAAAATCTGGAGTGACTCCACTCGACTTTCCGAACACTTACGATTAAGATCATTACCAAGCATTTAAATAAATTTTAATCGATGAATAATTCAAATATATATACCAAATTGAAGCTCAATCGAATGCACCGTTTAAACGCTAGCGCAATTTCAAGAATTTCGTCCCATAGGCCGTAATGTAAAGAAATCTTTGTCATAGCCCTGTAGAAAAACAATAAGTCCTATACACACCAAAATCAATACAGGTCTTGCGACGGTGGTTTATAATATATATACCCAATTTGAGCTCAATCGAATGTACCGTTTAAACGCTAGCGCGTTTTCCAGAATTTTCCCCATAGGCCATAATGTAAAAGAAATTTTTGTCGTAGCGCTGTAGAAACACTATAAGTCCTATACACACCAAAATCAATGCAGGTCTTGCGACGGTGGTTTATAACATATATACCCAATTTGAGCTCAATCGAATGTACCGTTTAAAAGCTAGCACACTTTCAAGAATTTCTCCCCATAGGCCATAATGTAAAAGAAATCTTTGTTTTAGCCCTGTAGAAAAACTATAAGTCCTATACACATCAAAATCAATACTGGTCTTACGATGGTGGTTTATAACATCTATACCTAATTTGAGCTCAATCGAATGCACTGTTTAAACGCTAGCGCACTTTCCAGAATTTTCCCCCATAGGCCATAATGTAAAAGAAGTCTTTTTCGTAGCCCTGTAGAAAAACTATAAGTCCTATACACACCAAAATCAATACCGGTCTTGCGACGGTGGTTTATAACATATATACCCAATTTGAGCTCAATCGCATGCCCCGCTCAGGAGCTATCGTGTTCACTCACTCACTCACTCACTCACTCACTCTCTCTCTCTCTCTCTCTCTCTCTCTCTCTCTCTCTCTCTCTCTCTCTCTCTCTCTCTCTCTCTCTCTCTCTCACTCACTCACTCACTCACTCACTCACTCACTCACTCACTCACTCACTCACTCACTCACTCACTCACACACACACACACACACACACACACACACACACACACACACACACACACACACACACACACACACACACACACACACACACACACACACACACACACACACACACACACACACACACACCACACACACACACACACACACACACACACACACACACACACACACACACACACACACACACACACACACACACACACACACACACACACACACACACACACACACACACACACACACACACACACACACACACACACACACACACACACACATACATACATACATACATACATACATACATACATACATACATACATCTCGTAAAAATAGCATAAATGAATCCAGAAGACCTCAAAACGTGTAAAAACACCAAAATCTCGAATTCGAATTTTTTCATGATTACAATACTTTCCTTACATGGTACATGTTCGGAAAGTAAAAAGAGTATGATATAGAAATGAGATATTTTGAAAGTTGGGAATTTTTGCTGCAGACCGTGACCCTATTCTTTTCCTGATCTTGAATGACACCGACATAGTTTTTGTGTCATAATATTAACAATGGTCTCAGGTCAGTACTTATACTAACTTTACAAATAACTAATGAGTAACTTTACGCCAAGAGTCAAATCATTTTGCTTAGTTAAAGTTTTTTATTTGGGAATACCTTATTCCCCCGTACACGATATATATTTCGGTTACACACATAACCATCATCAGTCGTTTCTGGATCTCACACTAATGGCGGCTTCCTCTTTTATCTCTTCCCTCTTCTTCTGGAAATTTCGATGAATGACGTCATCCCATGATCGGTCGATTGTATGAAGCGCATCGTTGATGCTGCCATCTGTCATCACTATTTCCAAGCTCTCACGAATGTAGGCATATATACTATTTTTAAAGTTGGCTATTTTTTTTAATATTTTTAAAATCAATGGTAATGGGCTCTTCTAAAGCAAAACGGGCCAGAGCGGTACTTTGTTTCTGGAGGTTAATGTCTTGAAAATGTTCGTTTTTTCGCACTTTAATTTTCCTCTTTGTAACGCCGATGTAGCAATTTTCTTTATTAGTATCGTTTGACAAAAAATTAATTTTATAGATCCCTGCGGTTTCGATGGGGTTGATTGGGTCTTTTTCCGATCTAATACGCTGAAAAATTGTTTTATTAGGTTTAATTGGAATACGGATGTTCTTTTTACTGGCGATATTAGAAAGTTTATTGGCTATCCCCCGGCTAAAGGGGATAGCGGTAGTAAAACATGGTTTATCTTTTTGACGGTTGTCTATAATATTTAATTTACGTTGCCTAGCTTTGAAAACTTTATCGAAAATTTCTCGAGGGTAGTTGGCGTCTTGACATTGTTTCCTTATGAAAGCAATTTCTTTTTGAAGGAGGTCAGTGTCAGAACAAACTTTGAAAGCGCGGTCGATATAGGAACGAATAGCTGCAATTTTATAGTTGAAAGGGGTTTTAGATTTAAAATTTACTATATTAGTATTACAAGTAGGTTTTCGAAAAATGGTGGTCTCAATGAGATTATTGTTTCTTGTTATGTTCACATCTAAGTAATTGAGGCTATTATCGATTTCTTTTTCGTAGGTAAATTTAATGTTCGGGTCTATGCCATTAAGTTGATTGATCAAATTATTTTCTTCATTATAGTAGGTGGTAAGGATAGCGAAGATATCGTCGACATAGCGAAGCCAAAGTTTGATGGTACTATTGTGTGTCTGTTTAATCTGTTCCTCAAGGATTCTCATTTTCCAGTCGGCAATGATTCCGGATATGGGGGAGCCCATGGGGACTCCTTTTATTTGTTGGTAGAAGTGATTATTATATTGAAAATATGAATTATTTAAAATTAGATTTATTGCACTAGTTAGGGTGTTAATTATGTCTATATCTTTAAAACTACTTTGAATTTGTTTGTTAATAATTTGGTTCATTTCTTTAATATCTATTGACGGGTATAGATTTACAACATCGAAACTTACCATAATATCGTCTTCATTAAGTTTATAATCGCGGATGTTTTTAATGAAATCGTCGGTGGAAGTTAGAGTGCTGTTAGAGGGGGGTATAATTTCTTGCAATATATCCTTCATATATTTTTCAAGAGTGTAGGTGGGGCCTTCGCATTTGCTCACAATTGGGCGAAGGGAGGGGGGATTTTTATGATCTTTAAATTTAGCGAAAATCCGTGGGGCGAAATTAGCGGTATTGTTATAGTTAGGACCTTTCTGATCCGGCCAGGTACCATTTTTTATTAAAGTTTTTAGTTTATTATTGATTTTCGTGGTGGGGTCTTTGGGAAGAGGTAAAATGTTTAGGCTATTGATGGTTTGTTCCATTTTTTCTTGGTAATCTTTTTTATCCAGAATAACAATCTTTCCTGTCTTGTCAGAGCTTAAGCTAACGATCTCCCAAAGAGCCCATTACCATTGATTTTAAAAATATTAAAAAAATAGCCAACTTTAAAAATAGTATATATGCCTACATTCGTGAGAGCTTGGAAATAGTGACGACAGAGATCGCCTCCTCGATTCCGCGATTATAAACTTAATGAAGACGATATTATGGTAAGTTTCGATGTTGTAAATCTATACCCGTCAATAGATATTAAAGAAATGAACCAAATTATTAACAAACAAATTCAAAGTAGTTTTAAAGATATAGACATAATTAACAGCCTAACTAGTGCAATAAATCTAATTTTAAATAATTCATATTTTCAATATAATAATCACTTCTACCAACAAATAAAAGGAGTCCCCATGGGCTCCCCCATATCCGGAATCATTGCCGACTGGAAAATGAGAATGCTTGAGGAACAGATTAAACAGACACACAATAGTACCATCAAACTTTGGCTTCGCTATGTCGACGATATCTTCGCTATCCTTACCACCCACAATAATGAAGAAAATAATTTGATCAATCAACTTAATGCCATAGACCCGAACATTAAATTTACCTACGAAAAAGAGATCAATAATAGCCTCAATTACTTAGATGTGAACATAACAAGAAACAATAATCTCATTGAGACCACCATTTTTCGAAAACCTACTTGTAATACTAATATAGTAAATTTTAAATCTAAAACCCCTTTCAACTATAAAATTGCAGCTATTCGTTCCTATATCGACCGCGCTTTCAGAGTTTGTTCTAACACCGACCTCCTTTCAAAAAGAAATTGCTTTCATAAGGAAACAATGTCAAGACGCCAACTACCCTCGAGAAATTTTCGATAAAGTTTTCAAAGCTAGGCAACGTAAATTAAATATTATAGACAACCGTCAAAAAGATAAACCACGTTTTACTACCGCTATCCCCTTTAGCCGGGGGATAGCCAATAAACTTTCTAATATCGCCAGTAAAAAAAACATCCGTATTCCAATTAAACCTAATAAAACAATTTTTCAGCGCATTAGATCGGAAAAAGACCCAATCAACCCCATCGAAACTGCAGGGATCTATAAAATTAATTTTAAGTTAAACGATACTAATAAAGAAAATGGCTACAGCGGCGTTACAAAGAGGAAAACTAAAGAGCGAAAAAACGAACATTTTCAAGACATTAACCTCCAGAAACAAAGTACCACTCTGGCCCGTTTTGCTTTAGAAGAGCCCATTACCATTGGTTTTCTATACTATTAAAATGAATGTGTGTGTGTGTGTGTGTGTGTGTGTGTGTGTGTGTGTGTGTGTGTGTGTGTGTGTGTGCGTGTGTGTGTGTTTATATATATAGCATCATCTCCTCCTAAACGGCTGGGAGTTGTGTTTCGAACGAGGTATCCACGAATTCGGGAAATTTCGAGAAAGAACCTCCGCTAATTTAAATTTCGATATTCCAATTAGTTTAGGAGATATTGATAAAAAAAAAAAAAAAAAAAAAAAAAACCATCAAAAACGTTAATTTTTGCTCTCCGCAATTCCGCGATTGTAACCCTTGTAGTCAAAAAAGTGAGAAATAAGCATTGAGGTTGCCATGTTTGGCTATTTTATTAAATTATTTAGACTCCTGCAGTAAAAATAAAAGAATAATGATTCTTTTCTGTTTAGATTATTTACAAAGTTATTTTTTAATTAAAATATTGCGTTCATGTTAAATCAGAACTGTAATTCAATGTTTTTTTATGTGTAAAGGAATAAGGGATTGAGAGATTTCCGAGACTAATATGTATATTTTTTAGTTTGGCCGAAAAAAAAAATGGCTCATTTGGCGATTTTGAGAAAGTAGTAGGTTCTACCGATTTGTACAGTTTTGGGCTTGGCGCAAATTACTGAGAGCGTAACGAAATAGTATTTTTAATAACAAGTATAAGTTTTACGGCGCTATACTTCCATGTTTCATACAGAAATAATGCAGTTATCAAGGCGATTTTAAACGATCTATAGAATTTTCACCAAATTAAGTAAACTGATTTAAGTTAGAGAAATTCCGAAAAATTTCAGAAAATTGAAATTAACGCATTTTGTACATGGTAGTTAACTGTGATTAAAACCCGTTATAGTTAATAATAATTTAAATAACTGCTACTGATCAATAATATACCTGCATTAAATATTGGCGATCGAACCATATAAATGATAGATAACTATTTCCCATTTTGATTGCTGTTAAATCAATGCTTTGAATGATTCCCTGAAAACAAAAAAATCTCGCAAAATGGTGTATGTTGGCATTTTGGCGATCGAAGTACTGTGTAATAAATAATTGATTCTTATTTGTTAAAGCAGCGCTACGGAAGTTTCTTTTACTAGAACTGTTAGAAAGGCGTAATTAATACTATCTAATATATTTTTTGTTTTACGAATTGAAATGTTTGTTGATTCCTACTTTAGTACATTTCTTAGCAAAGTTGGCGAAAAATATTCAAATGTAGTGCAACTCTGTACATATTATTAATTCCATTCCACAACTCAGATGAGCCGATGTCACTAGCGTATGCATAGATATATTTTTTTTTTTTTTTTAATTCCGCCAAACAGAGTATTGCGTATTGCCTTTAGTGTCAAGTTTAATTTGTGGTTTGAGCTATTTGCCATCGACTGGCAGTGTTAATTTCGCCAATATTGCAGTTCTAGCAAAGTAAACATGAATAACTCATTTCATGTTCTATTTTTAACATTGCTATAGTTTCCGTAGCAACGGAATCCATTGTTGCCACTTAAGTTGTTAAATTTTACAATTATGTGAAACCACTCATTTCTACAGCTTTTAAGAATCGAAAAAGTGAAAACGCATCAATTGTGAAACAAATAGAACTGTAACAGACTTGCACCTTAAAAATAATCGAAGTTTTTATGCAATTCTACATACCTTTAATTTTATTTCCTTCGAGTGTGGATGTCATTTTTTCTGTTTTGCTGACAGATTATCCGGAGCAGCACATACCCTCTAATGTATTTGCTCCTCCGGAAGCAAGAGCGTATGTCCGGCGCGTATTTGTGTAACCCCATTGTGTTAATCAGAATTTTCTGGTGTCACATTTTTTAGACCATTTTTTTACCGCGGAGATTCCGATCCTGAAGTATATTGATTAAGCAGGAGTAGCCAGAAATTTTTCGTGGGAATGTTACGACTACCGCAACTCACATATATGTACACGTGTGTGCGATAAGGGAGTGAAGAATATACATTTTGTATGGCAAAAAATTCTGATTTGGGGGTTGTGACCCCCTATCCCCTCCTTGGCTACGCCACTGTACACAAGCATCAGTTGTCACGTCGTGAAAAACCGTCGTAGATGGCAAACTCCGAAGTTGTTCTGAGGGTTATACAAAATTAAAAATTTTACTGTTAGTAAATTTTACTTTTGATACAGTTCGAATATTTGGTTTTAATACATTTCGGCCACCAAGGTAAGATGAAGTATTACTAAATACGAAAACCCAGAATTTTCTTAACTATTGAATTTGACACAATGGAACTACAGTAGATTCCCTATGACACGATAGATACGTTCCGTGTTATAGGAATCCGTGTTGTACGGGTCCTGCGCTATACTCCACCTGGAGTGCGGACTGCGCGGTATAATCACGGCAAAACTTATTTGCGCTCCGTAAAAATGCAATGATGTTTGGTGTTGCCATTCAAAAGGAATGTTAATTACAGGAGCTAAGGCGTCATAATATCAGAACATATGTCTCATTTTAGCGTGCTGTACGAGTCTCTTTTTACATGTTACACGAAAACGATCGTAATGTTTTCGTCGTGTTCTAAGAATTCGTGTTGTAGACCCATGTTATAAAGGGGTCAACTGTAGTCTGTAAAAAATGAAAAATGAAATTAGTTATTTATTTATTGCGAATTGTCAGTGAGATAAACGTCAGTTTTATGTAACAAGTGTGATACTGCATTAAGAGTTCAATAAGGGTAATAAGCTTTTTCTCAGAAGTTACATCAAGAACTTTTTCATTTACAAAAGCGACATGATTTTCACCGGAGCAGGGTACATTTTTGGCTTTTAAACGTAAATGATGCAACCATTGTTTCATGTAGGTTTTTTAATTTAGGTAAAATTTAATAAAGTCGTGTGTAACATAACTGCGCTAATGCATTGTCCACGCTTAACCGAAAATGCAAGATAAAATTGTTGTCAACATTATGTAATGTTATTTATGTGGTATATACTATATATTAATGCTATAAATTAAACCTCACAAAGAGAATTATATGATGTAGAAATCAGGCATTTTTCGAGAGAGAAAAGTTTTGTCTGCATACCATAAAGTTCTTTCTTTTTTGATCGCCACTCACATTGGCGTAGTTTTTGTGTCATGTTGCAATCGCCTAAAATTTGCACTCATGACGTCAACTTTTAGTCACGATTCAAGTATTTTTTCACGTTTTGAGATTCCGAATTACTGGGTTGAATTCGAATTATATATGTTTAAGGAAAATATGCGTTTCCCACCGTGCGGAGAACGGGCAAGCAGCTAGTAAAAATATTAAAAAAATAGCCAACTTTAAAAATAGTATATATGCCTACATTCGTGAGAGCTTGGAAATAGTGATGACAGATGGCAGCATCAACAATGCGCTTCATACAATTGACCGATCATGGGATGACGTCATTCATCGAAATTTCCAGAAGAAGAGGGAAGAGATAAAAGAGGAAGCCGCCATTAGTGTGAGATCCAGAAACGACTGATGATGGTTATGTGTGTAACCGAAATATATATCGTGTACGGGGGAATAAGGTATTCCCAAATAAAAAACTTTAACTAATTAATCCGCCGTATTAAATAATGTTTTATATGTTTTTATCATTTTGCTTATTTTTAGATTCAAAATCACTGGAATCAATTCGAATTATATATGAAAGAAAAAGTTTCATTCCCTACCGTGCGAAGAACGGGTACGCAGCTAGTGTATATATATATATATATATATATATATATAACTCGGTTGTTCGAGCCTCGTCAGGAGGAGACCCCCTGAACCACCGTAATTTTTTAGTTTCATTATTGCCATATTAAAACCACCATATTAATTGACTATGTCATTTTATCTCTTACCCCTTTTTCCTTTTCTTTTATTTTTATTCGCCCTATTGGCGAGTCACTTTTACATTTATTTCATCGACTGGAAGTAGGGGGGTGTCCTGATCTTTCCTTGTAATTGCAAATGTGGGTCAATGATAACTGAAATAACTTATATAATTTTTAGTATCTACCTTAACACAAGAAAAATTTTACTTTTCATTATTTGATATTGTTGAGAGAGCTTTAGGTGAGTAGGGTTGCTGTATTTCGTCTGGTAACCCTATTGGCGAGTCATCCAGAGTGGATAAGAATCCCAGGCTTATGTTTAAAATTATTCTTCTTTCCACTTTCACATTTGCTAACCCAGTGCCTGATGCGTTTACAATTTTTTACAAGTTATTCTTGAAGCATCCTTAATTTTATGAGTCCAGGTTTTATGTTTCCATGTTTCGTAATTATTCAGCATTTCAACTCGCCAAGTTCCAGTCGCCATTTTGAGGATGAATGATGCAGCCTTGAAACGAACGTTAAAAATCAACAAATAAATAAATTAATCCATCTGATGTCCATAATCTGTTAGAAATGTTAACAGAGTTATGGCACAAACATAGTAAGCATGGGATTTTGACATAACATTTACTTTATTAAATTAGAATGGAAGAAACAGGCACATCTCATAGCAGGGTAACATCAAAAAGGAAAAAAGTATAGAAGAAGTAAAAAGAATGTGTGTGCGAGCACAGTTACAGTTAAGTAGATAAATGTTTATTGAGGGATACAGAATCCAGGAGGATCAAACATTGCACAATAAAAAAATAAACAATTCAATACTCAACAATTTTCTTAAGCTGTTGAAATTTTTATGATTGTAACCTATTTATAGAAAAGTACATGTGATGCATATTCTACAGCTTATGAAATATTGTAACAATAGATTAAAGCTGTTGTGAACTAATAGTATTTAAATATATGTAAAATTATGTCGCATACTTTTATGTCGCATCTTTGGGACACATTTTTTGGACAATTTTCAATAAAGGAGGTGAGAGATAAAATGACATAGTCATTAATATATGTGTGTGTGTGTGTGTGTGTGTGTGAGGGAGAGAGAGAGAGAGAGAGTTGGACCAAGTTTTCTTTAATCGTCTTGAACACACTTAAAAACACTGTGAGGGCATAAAACGTTTAATAATGGGTTAAAAGAATGCAAAACTTAAACATGGATTAAAATGGAAAAGACAGAACAATAAATTAACAGCAAACAAGATGGCATAACTGCGACAGGCCTCAAGTTTCACAACCTGCATCCATTGTTGGTGGAGAACATTAGCCGCTTACGTCTTCAGCTCTTTTAATGACTATGTCACTCTATCTCTCACCCCTTTATTGAAAATTGTCCCAAAAATGCAACATAATTTTACATATATTTAAATACTATTAGTTCACAACAGCTTTAATCTATTGTTACAATATTTCATAAGCTGTAGAATATGCATCACATGTATTTTTCTATAAATAGGTTACAATCATAAAAATTTCAACTGCTTATGTAAATTGTTGAGTATTGAATTGCTTATTTTTTTATTGTGCAATGTCTTATCCTCCTGAATTCTGTATCCCTCAATAAACATTCATCTACTTATCTGTAACTGTGCTAGCGCACACATTCTTTTTACTTCTTCTATGCTTTTTTCCTTCTTGATGTTACCTTGTTATGTGATGTGCCTGTTCCTTCCATTCTAATTTAATAAAGTAAATGTTATGTTAAAATCCCACACTTACTATGTTTGTGCGATAACTCCGCTAACATTTCTAAAAGGTTATAGACACCGGATAGATTAATTAATTTATTTATTTGATGATTTTTAACGTTCGTTTCAAGGCTGCATCATTCATCCTCAAAATGGCGACTGGAACTTGGCGAATTGAAACTCTGAATAAAGATAATTACAAAACATGGAAACATAAAACATGGACTCATAAAATTAAGGATGCAACAAGAACAACTTGTAAAAAATTGTAAACGCATCAGGCACTGGGCTAGTGAATGTGAAAGTGGAAAGAAGAATAATTTTAAACATAAGCCTAACAGCCTGGGATTCTTATCCACTCTGGATGGCTCGCCAATAGGGTTATCAGGCGAAATACAGCAACCCTATTCGCATAAAGCTCTCTCAACAATATCAAATAACGAAAAACAAAATTTTTGATGTGTTAAGATAGATACTAAAAATTATATAAGTTGCTTCAGTTATCTTTGACCCACGTTTGCAATTGCAAGGAAAGATCAGAAAACCCTTCTACTTCCAGTCGATGAAATAAATGTAAAGGAAGAATAAAAGAAAAAGAGGTGAGAGATAAAATGACATAGTCAATTAATATCGTTTTAATATGGCAATAATGAAACTAAAAAATTAGGGGGGGTTCAGGGGGATCTTCCCCTGATAAGGCTTGAACAGCCGAGTTATTATATACATATTAGTTATATAATGAATAAGATGAGAATGATAGTGAAAGATAGCACTAGCAAAGGAATTGGGTGGTACAAAATTTCCTATTGGTGAAAGGAACTTTAATTGTCAGATTTCAGCCCAAGAAATTTTTTAAAAACTTGAATACCAAACATAGAGATTTTTTAAGTTAAATGTAGCATTAACATTGTCAAGATAACAGAATTAACAAGTTTGATTGATCATAAGTAAATAAAAAACTGAGTTAGGGGAATTGTTTTTCTCATTTTTTTTTTTTTTTTTCAATTGCATGTTACATAAGAAAAAAACAAAAAACTCAAAATAAATGGTTTTTAGAGCATAAAGTAATTAAAAACTGTAAATAACACCAAAAAAGTTACTTGTCAGGCCATACAGCTGTTTCAAATGAAAATTTTTCTATCTTCCTCAGTGCAGATATAACTATGTCACAGACTGGAACAAGAAACTGAAAAGAAAACTTTCTTTCAGAGAATATTCTTTTCAGTTCCCTGTTCCAGTCTTCCAGTCTGTGACTGACATATCTCCACTGAACATCGAAACTGCTACTATGGCCTGACAAGTATCTTTCATGATGTTATTTGCAAAGCTTTTAATTATCGAATGTTACATTGTTTACCCACCCACCCAAAAAAAACTGTTCGACTAACTTAATTTTTTTGCAGTTGTGACCAATTTAACTTACTGATTTACGATTTACATGACAAATGTCACAACTGTAGAATTATGTAATTATCATCTAAAAGTTCTTGAAAATATGATGGCACATATTGATAAAAGTCATTTATTAAATTATAACTGGTGTCATGAATATGACAGTTGAAAATAAATCTGACATAAAATCTTCACTATTTTAATTCCTTTTCTTAATATTAATCATGATTGAAAAAATGTAATGAGGCAATAATGGCCTGTGAGCCAGAGATTGTGCATCTCTGATTCAAATAAAAGATTTTTTTACCCAAAAAAATCGATTTAAATCATGATTAAAATCACGGATTTAAATCATTGACATCCTGATTAAATATTTGGTTGATTCAAAAAATAATTTCATTAAATCAACAAACACTTAAATTTAATCACATATTTTACTAACAAGAAAGAAAACTTTTTTTTTTTTTTTTTTAACCTCAATCAAGTACTTTTAGAAAAATAATTCCTATTGACTTAAAGCAATTTAGTTAAATAACTTTTTAATGGAGTAGTTTTTGCCAAAGGGAACTAATTATAAGCCTATTCAGGTCAATAGGATGGAGATTGTTTTCAGTTTTTTATCATAGCTGGAACTATATTACTTATGAAATGTTGTTGGTTTAAAGGTGGCACAAATTTGGGCCAGTGTCATCACCATTATAGCCAGCAGGGATGTGACTTTCTCCACACAGACGTCATTTTGACATATTCGATACTGCTTGCTTTATGCCGCACCAGCATGGCATTGTTGGTCCAGAACTTATCCAACAGTGTTATGTTTGTTGGGTTCTCATTAAGGCTGACATTAAACACTTCTCCATATATTCTTATGCATAATCCCTGGCAGATTGACAAAATTAGCACCACAAAATATACTTTATCTCATTATGTGGTAAATATCCAAATTGTACCATAATATTCCCATTGTAAAATAGTTGGGTTCAGCAATTTCTCATGAAATATAGAAGATAATCACCAAGTTGAGGTTAGTTTGGGGAACTTATTTTTTATGCCAAACAGCAAAAAAAAGTTACCAACCTTAGCAACTTTTGAGCTATTACAACTAACAATGTTTCTGCAAACTCTTTAAACAATGGTTTAAAACATGATTTTTTCCAATTTTTTGAGTGATAATAACATCACAATGGGACCAAATTAATATGGAACCACTTTTGAGCTATCCCCTTTCCAATAAAAAAAGAATTTTGGAAATCTGTCCACATGGTTAAAATTATCGCTATACATACATTAAATATATACAGTGAAATCTCTCCGAGCGGCCACCCCACCGTACTGAGAATATTTGGCCGCTCAGAGAGGGTGGCTGCTCTCAAGAGTTTTATTTACTATTATAAGATAATTGCTAATGCATAATACAAACAAGTCTGGCACATATTCCTTATTTAAAACGAAATACAAAACTTATCTAAAGAGAAAATAGTACCTTATTTATGCTTTCTAACACTTTTTTTTTTTTTTTTTTTTTTAAATAATACAATTTGTGTCTGTTCTAAATTTTTACTTTTCTCTGAAACAACCATTTTTCTAGTTTGTTTTTTACTTTAAAAAGCAGATTTCTAACCGGTTAGTTTGCAACCGCTTCGGAATTTTCGATAATTTCATCAATTTTCCCTAAAGTCCGCTTGTGTTGAAAGTTTAGCTTGCTCGCCATTACAAACAACGGGAAATTCCTCGTTAGAGACGGAATTAGCACCTGAAAGTGACAAAAATTCATTTGTAGGGCAACTTCAACACCTGATTGTCCAAGGAATTCCCCATCTTAAGGGTGTGGGGAGAATACAAAAGAGATAACAGATTCAATTCCAGTTATTCTTGGGGCCTATATTAGACCATAAACCTGAGCTTGAGTTTTTTCACTCAAAATTACAGCATGGAATTCCCCGAAAAATGAGATGGTCGATCCCAACTCGGTGGCCGTTTAGAGGGGGTTGGGTGACCGCTGATAGAGATTATTTTAACATTAAGTCTATGAGCCAAAAACTCCGTGCCATGAAAAATTGGCCGTTTAGAGGGGTGATCACTATACAGGGGTGGCCACTCGGAGAGGTTTCACTGTACATCTAAATACATGCTAAACATAGTATCTTATGCTTTTTTTTTTGAAAAATAGATTTTATTGCAACTAAATCTTCTTCATGAAGATCATAAAACTTACTTCATGCAAAGTTGGGACACACTACTTTTTTCTGCAGCTGTAAAATAAGGCATAATGTTACATAAAACTGTTACATTACCAGGAAATAATAATTTGTAATGTAAATTGTCAGTATAAACACAGAGCAAACTCTATTTAAAACAATACAGCCCTAACATACTTCAAAAGCTTAGCTTGAACAGGTTTTGAAGATATCAAATTATTTCTGTACTCAGCCTACCGGATTGTATGTTGGGTAAAGCATTGTACTACAGTTTCGGGTTTAACTCCCAGTGGTCGAGATTTGATCCCCGACTGGGTGTGTATGTCATTGTGTCCATCCCTTCATAGGGGGCAACACTGGTCCACCTACTAGGTGCCCCCATAATGAAGTGACCAAAAAACTTCAGCCCTAGTAGCAGCCAATGCCTCCAAGGCATTGTTAAGGCTCGCCATTTAAAAAAAAAAAAAAAAAAATTCTGTACTGTACTCAAGTTTCCGATCCACTACTGATAAACTAAACCCTATTTGAAGTAAAATGCAACACTTTTTAATGCACACATAAAGTCTGAATAACTTAATCTGGGGTCTGTCCAGATTTTTCAGACAAGGTCCTGTTTTTGTGAAAAATTTATTCATAATTTTGTAAATTGGAAATTAGTGTTCAATCAGGTTTTTCTAGCCAGTCCTGCTTTTGTGAATTTGTAAAAAATATACAAATTTTAATTTAGTAATACTTAGAAATTCCATTTTAAGACATTTTATAGAAAGTACTATTAAAAAAAATTGATATATGTGTGAACAAACGCATACAGATTTTTATTAAAAAAAAAAAAAACACACACATTTTGGAGTACTTTTCCCAGTTGCAACTGCCAGAGAATATCTGGAACTGCTCTGGTGCTTACAGATGACTGTTCAGATGATCGCTAAACTTTACTGCTTGGTTAATCCAGGGTCCATTTTGAAAAATAACAGAACATATTTTACAAAGAAACCCTTTGGCTGATATATTGTAATAAAGCTAGTTACATGTAGTTTTTTTTTATATAACGCTTGATATTTAGTGATAACTCTCCTTGTTCAGTATTTGGGGACAATTTTTCTCATTCAATATTTCGAGAGCAATTTTTTTTCTCATACAAACTCAAAATATCTGAACTAGAATATAGTCAAACTGAAATTACATCAGTACCATCAGATGATTCAGATGCAGGTAATATATTTGAACCTGATGCAGAATTTGAAGCTAAATCAACTGAAGAAGGGAACACGTTTTCAATGGAAATAATAGATTCCTCAGATTGTTGAAATTGCATATCTTTAGCAGTGGGTTTCTCTTCCTGTTCATTTAATTCTGTCTTAAAAAAGGATTTAATTGACAGATATTTTTTAGCGTCCGATAGTTTAACTTTCTTAAAATAACATCGTTACTTCTTGCACTGGGATTCTAGAAAGAATGCTTCATGATGAAAGGCCAAAAACAAGTGGTAAGAAAGCTCTAGACCAAGCTTGAGAAAGTGAGATCTTCAAGAGAGCAAAATAAACAATGCAATCTGTGTTGCCATTCTAAAAGTTTTATGAGACGAAAATAATTTAAACTCAGGAGAAAGGTGAATTGGCTGAATCGCCTCTCTGTCTTTACATGCAGAACGATAGCAATGATCAATGTCATTGGCACTTCTTTCTTAGAACTCCTTTAATCTAGGCTGAATAATATCCACTAATGTTTGTTTCCCATTTGTATCAATCTGCTAGAGGTCAAAATTCAGAAAATTTGTAGGTGGTCAATGGCCACTGAGCTTAAAATTTTAAGTGGCCACTCGCATCAGGGGCGTAGCCAAGGGGGAGGGGAGGGTCATAACCCCCCCCCATGAGGAATTTTTTGCCATACGAAATGTATGTTTTTCACTCCCTTATCACACACATGTATGCATATATGTGAGTTGCAGTAATCATATCCCCCCCCACATGAAAAATTTCTGGCTACGCCCCTGACTTGCATGTTTTTGAATATTGCACAACGTACATACAATATAGTTTAATAAACATGCACAGTTAATATAAGTAATAAGGAAAGATTTCTTAAAATATACATCTAAATCTTCTACTAAAAAAAATATTTCCTGCCAGTATATACAGAGTGTCCCAAACACACTGACCTAGTCTTTTATTCCTTAAATATTGTTCAGAGACATGTACAATAAATCACAAAGTTATATAAGGGACAGAATTTTAAGTGTTGATTAACATTTTCAGAACATTAAATCCAATTAAATAAAAAAATTTTATTTTTATGCGGACCCCATACAAAAATATTCCCAGTTAGTAAAATTACCCCTTACATTAAATAGGTGATGTACAAATTTTCAACCTTTTCAGCCTTTCATACTTTTTTTTTTCTGGCTACGACCTTGCGTTTGTCAAAAGCATTTCTTTGTAGTGCCCCCTACTACCACTCTTTAAAAAGCACGGCGCCCGACAACCTTTCAGCAATTGGCAGCGCTTTTTATACCCCCTTTACCCTGGTATGTCCATTTTTTCACTCGAAAACTTGCCATTCCCCCTGCCCTTCCGTTACATGGATCATCGCAGTCAAGATTATTGATCGTTTTACGGGCCCCTTTACGAAACACTTTCTATTAAAATGATACTATAACAAATATACGATCGATTGAAACGACCCTTAAATAAACACTATGTATAACTGTTCCTTCACAAAATTCCAAGCAAGACAATCAGACATTTATTGTAAATGAAACCCGATAAAATTTCCTTTTAAAAATAAGTAACTTTTTTCCTAATTGAGATGCTTATCAGAATCAGACAGTGACAGTCATCGCTTTTTCATTTCATCTGTTTTCTTTCGTTCGCGTAACTCAAAAAGAGGCACCTCTGGAATGTGTATTTTACCTAATGTAGCAATAAAAAACTGCAATCTCTGGAACATAACACTTTCAGTTGGGGGTAAGAAAGGGATTCAAAATAACTTCACCGTCGATCCTATAATGTGGGTGTTATATTTGATAATTATTTCACAATCATAATTCTAGACTTCAGCTTTTTAGTGAAAACTGAGTATAAATAATGGCAGCTTCTGTAGTTTATAACTGGCTGTTTTGTGCACTTGCAAGTTTTTGTTTTTAATGATTGCTTAGTATAATCATTATCTGGCCTTCCTACTTCAAATTATCTATAGTTATTAAAGATATTTATTAAGCATTAGAGGGTTACGGATTCATTTAGAAATGAAAAGCGCCTTTTTGCGAGTTAAATTGCGTGACTTCATGACATCCATTGCTCTGAATTTAAGCATCGGACTATAAGAAATGAACGCTTAGGAAAAAATAAACTTTAATCATTTTGAGATTGCACCAAACCAGTTTTGAATATTTTCTATATGGTACACTAAATTGCCTTTTTGCGAGAACAAAGTATCACTATTTTTAAATCCCCCGCGGCTGCATTTGCGTACTCCATTGGTCTTTATTCATGACGAACATTGTTAATTTTCCACGACGGACAGCTGTCAGCAACTTTATGCTGGCCTTAAGCCTTATTATGCCGGAATAAATCTTGAAGTATTTATTTATTTTATGTTTTTGGTATTAATAGATCACAAGAAAAGAGTTTATAAATGAATGCTCGCCAGTCTTCGGATTTTTGTTCTCAGAAAGAGAGCCCTTGCAAAAACAAACAAGTGCAGGTGTCGGCTTCAAACCGCAATCTTACGCATTGTCGTAATCCCCGTTTGCAAATTTCCAGAACAGATGATTACTTTTGCTAATTGGTCAAGTGGTACTAATACCCTTTATCAATGATCCAGCTCTCCCCTTCCCCTCCCCACCATGCCGACATCGATCTTGGAGTTTAGTTGACTCCTGTGAACCACATCTATTTTAACGTCCCGTTTCTGTTTTACTTTCAATTCATAAAAACTTTGTGAAAAACAAAAAAGGAAAGAGAGTGGGGAAATAAACTGTGGCGACTGGTACATAAATTTGCAATCTCCACTTTCAAAAATACAATCGCAATGTGGCGAGTGACGACCGTTAATTTTGACCTTTACAATCTGCATGCATTATTATGTTAGCAGTCATGTAGTATGGTGTATGATAATTTGAAACTGTATTATACTGTAAAAATGGGTGGCTGTGCAGCACCAAACTGTTCCATTCAAGAAAAGATTTCAAGATGTTTCAGTTTCATTGCCAAAAGAAAGAAGACTGAAATGAATAGAAAACAACAGTTGAATTAGACTGGGAATCAGATGCACAGGCTCAGTTATGTATGATAGTAGTTCTTCTTCATTTTCCTTTTTAGATTTATGCAAGTCGTTCTTTTAATTACTTGACATATAATTATAATTAGATATATTTTATTATATGAGATACTGACAGGCATTTAAATTGTATTTAGTATAACCTCATTTCATATCAGGATTGATGACACTGCAGTGTAATGTCACCAAATTCTGTCAATGTTTATGTACTTAAGGGGAGGGGGGGAGCTATTTTACGTGAGCACCAGAAATCTGTAGATTTATCATAACCTTTTCAATCTTGTTGGAACAAGAAAAAAAACTCTAACTGCTGTGCCAGTACAAATATCAACTAAATCAATCTACTCGCCATTTCAATGATCTTCACAAGTATTAACTGCCTCATAGTTTCACTTCAGTTGAAACAAGTGGCTGGGAAACAAATAACGTGGGAATAAGTCAGCTCAGTTTTTAGTAGCCATATCTTCTCTTACAGCTTCAAGCATGAGTCAGCTGTAAAAAGGATTTAAAAAAGTGAAGCACTGTCAAGGCATCCATTTATGTTCATAGGGTTAATTCGATTTGCAAATATTATTTCATTATAGATATAAACACAGATTTGCAAAAGGGTCATTTACCAGACAAAAAATTTTGTGAAAGGTCCATTTTTCAAATGAACAATATTAGGAAGTTTCTGTTTCTAAGATAAAATATTTGGTGAAAGGTCCATTTTTGGAATAAAATATTTTGGCGGGTTCTTAATGGACCCAGATTTCTCCTAAACAGACTAATACTGAAGATAATTATTTTACTACATTATTAGATTATACATTTATTAACAAAGAAGATATTAGTCTAGTTAAACAGACTTGCATTTTTTCTCCTTCCTGCCTCTTCTACATACTGATCATGACAAAAACTTTAGATTACCCCCCCCCCCCTGAAAGTAGTGCTAGTCTTAAGAAAAGTAGTCTAGTCTGATGGAGTGCTGGAAGTAGTCTTACAGAGAAAAAAAGAGCACTGCAGAAACAAGTTCTTTAAAAAAACATTGTATTTCAAAAACTACAAATTTCATCTGAAAGTTTCATAACTTGACAAGTTTATTGATTGTAAGAGTTGATATAGAAGTAGCCATAGAGCTTGCATAACTCTTAAGAAAACATTCCAAAATTATTTCATGCACATTAACAGATTTCTAAACAATAATATTCATGATCTTTGAAAAATCTTAAAAGTAATAAGACAAGAAAACAATACTTAACATTTTAAAAGTTCAGATTTCTCCACTTTATCTTCTAATAATCCGGGAGGTCTAGAAAATGAGGGAAAAGAACATTATTAATAAAACAAATACAAATATAAATCATTAAGTTAATTGAGTGAATTTTAATTTACAGATGACATGAAACTGTACAACTGCAAAAACGGCTGAAACTTAACATATGGTACAAGTTTCACGGCAAAGCAACTACATTGACATAAAAATAAAATATATTACCCATTTCATTATTTAATCAATGTATTAATTACTAAACAAACCATTTTTTAAATATCTGTAAAATATATGAAATTAACATAAATCTACTTTATAATGTTGTCCTCTAAACTATCCCATATAAACAAAATCGTTTGAACTGAAAAACCATGTACCTGATAATGATAGAACCACTATAATTTTACATTATTTTCTAAATAGTTACACATTTTTATTTGTTTGTAATTTTTAAACCAGCTTAGTGTTCCATTAATTTGTGTTTCAAGCAGAAAAATGGCCCATATTTATATATTTTAAAAAAGATTGTAATGAATTTACAGATTGAAGGTGCTCTTCATTGATCTAAAAAATTCACATTCTTCTTGTCAAATAACTAAACTTGCATGGAAATTGATTAATTAGTGTAAGATATTGCTGTTTATAATCCAATGGATGACAAAATGGTTTGGCGATTTCTCATGAATATTGGTAGTATCAGAAACCTCATTTAATGTTTGGGGCTTATTTCAGGCACAAAATTTGGTGATATTTCATCAAAAGTTGCCAAGCTTAGTGATATTTGGTGCAGTTTTGGGCATGCCACCAGTATGAATTGCTTTTCTACATAACAATAGTATCTAATTAGTAATGAACAAACAGCGCAAAAACTTCAAGGAACACACTCAGAAACTAAAAAGTAAAGCAGAATAGCCCAAAAGAGTTAGTCATTATTCAGATTCCAATTAAGCCAAAGAGCTTAAAAAGAGAGCAAAAGTAGAATATTAATGTAAGAAAGACTTAACATAGTAATAATAAATAAACTTACTTAACTTGAGAATACGGAGTTTTATAAATCATCTCTGAAACTATTAAAAAAATAGTTAGTTCCAAAAAGAATACAAAAATAAATATATCTTAACTTTTATAAAGATAGATACTACAAAATAAGAAGCATAAAACACACTCAATGTGAAAATGAAAGTTTTCAATAGTGTACCTATCAAAAGAGCTTAACAACATCAAACCATTCGAAAATTTTAAATACATTATACCTTTTCAATAAACTTTTACATATTTTCCAGAAGAATACTGTTTAACCATTTTTAAATTGAATATACTATTCAGTATTTTTTAAGTACATTTATATTTTTTCATTTAAAATAGTTTCTGTTTTAAAATTTCAAATATCTATATTTATATAGATTGGTTGGCACAAAAAAAAAAATTCTTTAAATTGACAACTATCTGAAATCCCAGTAGAATTGCTTTTTACTTAAGCGGTAATGCAATAAATGAAAAAAGAAGAGAAGAAAGAGGGAAAGAAAAAGAAATGTATCAGGGACACTTATTTTAATTTTTTTCAGCTTTAGTGGGGAGAAAAGGGTTAAACCTCGACCAATCACGAAGCATTTTCCTTTATTTAAACACGAATTTTTATCACATAATCAGTTTTTTCATTTCACCCATATATAAATATATTTGATTCGTTTTATTCGATATATATATATATATATATATATTGAATAAAATGTTTGATATAACAAATACTAGAAATTTATACTTCAAATATTTCATTAGACAACAATGTTGAATCCCAGCCTGGAAATGCAAAGCAAGACAACATAATTTAGAAGATAAAGTTTGTCAAATAGTTTGTAACCCCTACAGCGAATTCAGAATTTTCTTTTATGATCAAATATTTTAATGGGGAAAGCACACACTGGAGATGCAAGAAAAAAGCAAAGTTATTTTTGCATTCAGAAACACAAGTGCAGATCGGTGTTTTTTAATTAGGATAACAGGCACGTGTTTCCAGATTTTGAGATTTCTGTTTTTTCTAATCTATCTTTTGGTCTTTTAGCCACACTTTAAATTTTTCTTACTTTGAATCTTTTATATCTTAGATAAAATACTACTTTGAACCATACCAAGTAATTTTTAAAGAAATAAAGATGACTCAAAATATTTCAGGTTGACAGATATTCAAAATCATGTCTCTGATTTTCAATGAATTTGATATTTTTCTTGCTTTTGTTACTGGCACATTGACTCCGCATATACACATTAAATACTGATATTTTATGCAACAATGTATGCACACTACACAGCATCTAAAATGCTGTAAAAAAAAGACAAATATATATAGATAGATAGATACTAATCATAATTAATAATCATGATACATTACATTTCAAAAATTCTTCATCTTCATTCTCACTTTCAGAAGATGCATTAGGAGATGTTGCCACTCTGAAAATTAAAAGCAAAATTATCATAATACTCTGACAAAAACTAAGAATAAAGTGTATTTTATCTGCAGTACTAAATAACCATATTTATATCTTAGCGATGATAATAACAATAATAAATAAATCAGATATCATAATCTATTATATTAACAGAAATAATCCCATTTAAAGTTTTAGTATATCTTAGTGTATCAAAAGTGAAAATTAGTGATTTTTTTAAGATACTTAATTTTAAACACTACTCAAAAAACAAAGTCAAACAAAAGTGAAAAACAAACTGAATAAACAAAGTGACTCAAAAAACAAAGTGAATAAATTATGTCAAACACAATAATTATAAACACTTCCCAAGACAATCATCTTTAATAAACATATCATATAACTGTATAACAAAAAAACAAAAACTCATTAAGGCTCTTCATCACAGACATACGAGCATTATCTGTTGTTATACATTTGTCAGTTCATCTGTTATACTAAATTTTAATTTAGGATAAAACCTTCAATTAAGTTACTAGGTTATGATAATTAAATTCTTGTTGTTTAACATTAAGAATGGGTGCTATGATGCCATATTCAGATAATATGACCAATTTGAAACCAGTTTTGGCCTCTTGACCTACATTTGCCAATATATCTTTAATAGTCAACAAACTTGATGACCATTTTGTGACATTACAAACATAACCTTAAAAAGCCATATTACTTATCATGTAATTTTGTGAGACTTTGTAAATGATCTGTAGATGTTATGTGTATCCTCCTGATAGAGAATAAACTGCCGTAAATGTGTACATATATTTCTATAGTGCTTAAAATAAACTGTCTCTCAATTGTCACACACTGTTATCTATTGTCATTATTTTACATATAAAAGGACCATGAATACAACAAGCACAATTTTTGGTGGAAAGCACTATTTATAAACCTTAATAATATATGTTAATTTTATTTAGTTAATATATGTTAATTTTGTCTAGTTTTTTAGTTTGATTTACATTTCTTTTAAAATTAATTTTAGGTTAAAAGATCAAATCACATCTCTAATTAACAGATGATTGAACCCAGTGCCTATGTCCGTAGAAAGTAGAAGAGAGAGAGAGAGAGAGAGAAACTTTGAATCTGGAAAAGTTCTGAAAGATACTTCATTACTAAGATGTGTGGTGTTGTCACTATAATATCACTTTTCTTTGGTTAATAATTAATGTAATTTACCTCCACCCAGAACGTTTTAGTAATTTAAGAGCTTTCTAGTTAAAAATTTAAATAACCACTGTGTAATTTCTTACTTTTGGGGGGCTGTTAATTATTTATTTTGTTTTGGCAGTGTAAGGTTTTCCCATTTGTTTACCTTTTTTTTTGTGATTAAATTTTCTCTTCACCGGTCGTTTGTTTATTTACATCTGAACCATGGTAGGCTTAAGCAAATTCAAGTTTTTTTTAGTCATTTACAAATCCTACAAGAAACAATTCACAATTCTAACTAATGAATCAAAGAATAATTACCGTCCCGTTACCGAATATGAGTATCAAAAACCTTAAATCGGACGAAATAAAAATATATTTTAAAATTTCTCAATCCTATGGGAAATTAACATGTATGGAGGTTTGTTTGTGCCACCGCCATTGCTCTGACGTCACACTTTGCCGGCGTATTACCTAGGATTTCCACCATGATTTCCACATGCAGCAGCAGCAAAGCAACCATTTTGCCTTTAACGTCTGCCAAGCCAAGTAAATCAAAACCTCGAATAGCTGCCTGCAGCAGTTTTATGCAATCAAAATAAACTAATCCTGATCTAAGAATTTCAAGGGTTTTAAGATGGCTGTACCTGCTCCCATGTTTGGTGTCATTGTAGCAGGAAGATTGGTTCAGACAGATTTTCAAAGCATTGACAGCTCTAAATTTGTTACCAACATTCCAGATGCAGACTCCATTAATCATATTGTAGTTTTTTTGACTGGAGCCCAGCCGTTTCCTGATGGCCTTGGAGGATCAGTTTATTTTAGTTGGCCTGATCCGAAAGCAGCTCCATCCTGGTCACGGCACCATTTTGTAGTGTTGTTCCTATTTGGAACACCACAATTAAAATTTCACAGCTAAATAAAGGATATCAAATCAGCAATGCGTTGTTTTGAATGATGACAATAACCCAGGATTTTTCTCTTGCCGCCCTTAGTGTTGATCGTTGTCAAAGTAAAGAGAACCAAAAGGATGGGATTGAAACATTTTATTTAACCAATTAACATATTAGATCAAGTAAAAAAAAATATTTAAACTTAATATGCAGCACAATGAATACCTTAACCATTTAAGCAAGTCTCAGCAGCAAATAACAATGAACCGTGAAACAAGAGGTGAAAATTTACTCACATTTCTATGGCACAACACACAGCTTAATTAAAACAATAACTAAAGACTTTAATCAGATTAACACCTGCTCCAGTGCTGCAAAAGAGATCAGGTAGCACTCATTGATGTTGGTAAAAGATAAAAATGTATAACCCCTGGGTACCCATGGTTGCAAACCAAAAATTTAAATTCAGTAGAAGATCATGTTTTGCTTGAAATTCACAACTCACAAAATTTTAGCTTAGATGCTACTCTTGTATGGGAATTAACACTTTACAGAATGGTACATTTCAACAAAATTCAAGATGACATCCTTCAATGAGCAAACCTAATATCAACTAAAGCAATTCAAAAATGTGATTAGTAAAAAAATTAAAAAAAAAAGGCAGTTACCTAGTAGACAGTTGAGTTGTGTTAGCAAACAGTTGTGGCTTGAAAACACTTTTAATTCTATCAGCAACTATAAAAGAAAAACATATCCAAGATGAATGAATATAAATTATTAAGCTTACATAATACTATGATTTAGTGATTTTAAAAACAAAAAACGATGCATTTTTTCAAAATTTTATAAAATGTTAAGGACATTCAAAATGAAATTTTAAAAATCATTATATTTCATAAACCTCCCGTCATGTTAGTCTGCCTTGTTTTCATGGATTATGAGGGATTAGGCACTTCTATTGTTGTTACATATGACTAAAGAGGAACTCAATCCAAAAACATCTGGCCACTCGCATAAACACATCAAAAATACAAATACATTTAAAATACAGATAATTAAAAAATCATTAAAATCAGATAATATTCAAGCACCAAGACATTTATAAAAATTCAAGCAAAATCTCTAAAAAACAATATAAAAGTCTAGAGTACAACTAACAATATAAATGTTCAAACCATGAGATCCATGGCGATCTAATAGAGCACCTTTAAGTTGTAATTCAAAATATTTTATGTTTAGTTCAGTGATGTTTGCCTCCTGGACCATGGCTCACTGGGATAAGTACAGGCTGTCCGAAAACCAGTTTCTCCTATGGGATTTTGCGTACGAGAAAAGCTTCGCTTCTTCGCTGATTTGTCGCTGTTACCCAACTGTATCACTGTTGCCAACTCTGCCGGAGAAAAAGATCTTGGCGAACTGGCAATACCGAAGTATTTTGTAAATCAGAAATGAATGTCAAAATGTCTCAAAGAGCATTAGCAGATAAGCATATTTCAGCAGCACAAGCACGTAAACGCCAAAAAAAAAAATTTTTTTTTTTTCTCAGCTTGAAAATATTGTTAGCCATTTGTGGATACTTTGATTTTAGGTACATTTTCTCCGGAAGAGTTGGCAACAGTAATACAGTTGGGTAACAGCGACAAATCGGCGAAGAAGCGAAAATTTACTCGTAAGCAAAAACGGAGCTTTTCGGACAGCCTGTACTTATCTCAGTGAGCCATGCCTGGACAATCAGGACATCCACATCCCTCTCCACTACAACCTTCTTTAATTCAGGAAATTTAACTCCAAAGAGGCCACCTGCATTCCATTGAAGAACATTCAAAACAAGAGATTCACATTGCCGAAGCAACTTCCTGCAGCGAGTAGCCATAGCCTCTAGCTGTTACTCATTTAGCACCACACAGGAGGCACATGTGGCTTAAGGAATGCCACGGATGAAAGTAACATTACTCAACGAGTAACATAAGGCACTTCTGCTTTGCAGCATTTTATACAAACCCCAAATCCAGATTAGATCGACAGCAGCAGTACCTGCCAGGGGTGTTAATTTCTACCACGAACTTCTGAAGAGTTCATTTCTATGTCATTCAGGAGCCAATAGATGGCAGCACTACCAATTGCCAGTGGGGACTTCTTAATTTTGAAGCATATACCAAGCAGAAGACCCCAAGGCTTGGTATTGCCACCCCCTCAGAGGTATCATTTTGTATGGGAACTTGGAGGAACTTGCAACCGTGGCGTGTTTAACATGCCCCAGGCGCCATTAGCGAGCACATTAGTCTTTAGTTGGTCCGAGAATCAAACTCACAACCTTTCGACTACGAGATGTGACGCCTCTCCCAACTGGGCTACTGCAGCCAGCATGTGTTATACTGGCTTCTTTATATGCACCAAAAACCTATAATTTGTAGGTGACATGAGGGGTTTTTCAGTAAAAAAATAACAGTTCAGCTGGGATCTGAAAAATAATCAGACAGTTCTGCTAGGATCTATAAGAGACCTGACTTGAAGGGTTTCTCATCTAAGCATACTCTACCCATAAACTATAGGTTTTTGATATAAACTCATTTTCATCAAAATACAGTGAAACCTGTGTATAACGATACTGTTGAGACCTAAAATAAATATCATTTTAGACAGTATTTTAGACAAATTGAGCTTTTCCACATTATTTGAGCATTAAAGGTACTTTCTAATAAAAAGCACTGTGCAGAATAACACTATAATCATCCATGGGTACACCTCGTATATTGATTTAGTAGTTCAGTGAAGACTTCATAGAGGTGGAGGCCAATATTATATTTTTAACGCATTATCTTCTTTTGACTTGAGGTTTGCTATATTGTAAACCTAAAGCCCTTTGTGCATTTTTATGTTTGGATAAATTGAAAATTTTATTTAAATTTTTATCAACAATGAACATAAAAGTATGTGTAATAGGTAGCTGTTTGAATTTTATTGCATTATAGTATTACAAAAAAAAAGGGGGGGGGGAATGCTTTTCTTCAGATACAAATGTTTCATTTCGTGCCATCATACATAAAAAGCTTTAGCCCATCAAAAACAAATTTTGAGAAAAAGGTGCTATATGACAAAGAGTTTATTATTTTTTTCAATCCCTTGCTGCAGTTTTTTATTATTGCATATTCTGAACTGTAAGTAGTGTTTTCCAAAATAAACTTATTGCATTATACATACTACAAAATATTTTGTAAGCGCTAAAATTATCGTTATAGGCAGGTGCATGTAAAAAGTGAATATTGCTATGGACAGTTTTATAATGCATAAAGTGAAAACAGGAATTCCATCGCGACCAAAGGCAGTATCATTATAGGCAATATCGTTATATTGCAGATTTCACTGTAATGGCTTAAAGAGTTTCTCAAATAAGCAATCATTTATATATTCAACACAGAAATACATAAATCAATGTGCTCAAGTCTAAGGTGTTAAAAAAGTGGGTCCTGCAGAGCTGATGATTTGGAAAAAAAAAAGCTGGTGCTGTTTCAAAAATAGTTCAAATATGTGCCATAGCATGATCTCTGAACACTGATAGTATTTTCACTAGAGCGTGAAAAAGAGAGAATCTCGCATTTTCGCTCTTTTTTTCACATTAAAAAATTATTACAGTGCACCCTACAAATTGGTTTTGCAAAAAAAAGGTAGTTTCTAGAAATTCGATGAATAGTAATCAGTACATAGTTCACAGAAATTAATAAGCAATAACACTTTTTATAACAGTCAGCTCATCCCAGAAGCTTTCTCAGATGCTGCATTTTACATACAATAAAAGTATTCCGGAGACTAAAATTCAGTAGAAATTCTCAAGAACTCTCATCTGCTTCTCAGCATACAAAATTCAAGAATTCAGAAAGCAGGATTCAAAAACAGGCATCTCAAAACAAGCAAGAAAACATATAATACTGCAATACAATGAAGCAGAGCTTCTGAGCAGAACTAATATTTCTCTACTAGTAACAGCTTACATTCCAAAACTGAACTGAACTGCTGAGATGTGATTTGTCTTTCTTCTCTGAAATTTCAAGCAATTTCATGAGATTCTATTTACAAAAAAACCACAATCACAAACCTTGGTTGCACAATATTAATGCTGCTGTAAAATACTTAAGCAGAAAACGAAATATTACACCCCCCATTAATAAAATTGCACCAAATGTTGACAAGCCTGGTGACTTTATGGCAAATTATTGCCAAATTTGGCACTAAAAATAAGTTTCAAAACACAAAAGCAATATTTTAGCTAAGGAATAGTATCATCAATACTTCACAAAAAATGGCCAAACCTTATGTTTAACATTGGGTACACCCAAAATTCCCTATCTTGCAATCTAGTTAACCGATTTTCATGCAACTGAAGCAGAATGACTTTCCCCTTTGCCAGAAGAGGGCGCCTTTGAACTCTAATCTTTTTTTTGCCTTTCAGATGCAGCGAAGGCTTCGATGAAAAGTGACGTGGAAAGGGGTTTGCCCTCTCTGATAACAAAATCTAAATGTCCCTTGTAAAATGTTGTGTAGTGTAAGATGTGTTTATTTAATCCAGAAATAAATTGTATTCGTCCTTTAGACACTGACTTGATTCACTGAGACAGCAGCAGGAAACAGGAAATCAAAAGAAAAGCTACCAGGGCAGGTAGGCTAGATCTTTTTTTATGAACTGTATTACTTATTTATATCAGAACTGAAATTCGAAAGAAATACAGTATAGCAATTGTTTCAGCAACAAAATGCAAATTTTAATTATTTCACACATAAAATACGAATTTTAGACTAAATGTAACCAATGAAGAGCAGGTCACCCCAAAATTTCGTAAAAGTAGCTTGGAAAAAGGAGATTATACTAATTAACATATATATTTATGTCAAAAACATTTAGAACTTTTTTTTAATCTCAATGACTCATAACAGAATAATAACAATTTGTGAGGGAAAATAAGGTTTTATCTTTCTTTTTTTTATTCATAAATTGAAATTAAGTTATTTCGATTATATTACCTTGGATATACAGGGGTCGATCCGGAATTTTTTCCAGGGTTCCATTTTTGTGAAAACTGCTTATTTTTGTGAATTTCAGTACTTAATTTTATGAATTTTAACACTTATTTTTGTGAATTTTCATACCAATTTTTAATTAAAGTTGCTTTTTTTGTTAAAATAATTGATAAAAAAAATTACAAAGTAGGGTAAAATGCCAATGAAGGGATGTTTTAATCGATTATATTTTTGTGAAGGGGCCTTTTAATCGATCGTAATTTTGTGAAGGGGCCACAAAACGGACCCAATTTTCATCTGCATCAACCCCTGATATAGATACCTGAATATTTTTCCCCCCTTAAATAACATCCTAGTCTATTTCTAACTCTTTTTACTTCCTTGTACAAAGTATAAGGAAGTAATGTGATCACAAAAAATTTTGGTAGCCAGATTTTGACGAAAAAACCAATTTTGACTATCTCTAAATTTACTTTTTAGAATTTTGCGATGCATCTCATCGTATGCATGTACGCGTGTTCATATAAATAAATGCATGTGAAGCCCATTTTGACCAGTTTTTCCCTGGCTTCTGTACGTACGTACGTAACTCGCATATCTCAAAAACTATTGGTTATAGAATGTTGGAACTTTATATTTAGGATTGTTGTAGCATCTATTTGTGCACCTCTCCTTTTGGTACCAATTGACTGGATAGTTTATTGACAGGACAGTCCAAAAGGTTTTAAATACAATATGCTCTATGGGCAGAAATTCAATAAAGAGCATTTTACAGATATTAGGCTATTTCAAAGAACTCGGAAGTGATATATGTTGTTGAGGGTTACAAAATAAGTCTCTCCAATGAAAATAGTGTCTTTATCACTTTTAGTTCTTCTACAGGAACACTCAAGAACATTTCAACACATTATGGTCAATGGCAGTTTTAGAGATATTCATACATTTCAAGCACAATACCGTTCTTCCATATAATAAAGTAAAGGTCCAACCATGCACAAGTGCCTCCCTCAAAAATTACACCAAAAATCACCAAGCTTGGTGACTTTAGGTGTACATGCGTATGAATTTAACTCTCATTTGGACGTGAGACCATGCAAGAAAAGAAATAGCCAAAGGTATCGTATTGTATCACATCCATAGGTATTTTCTTGCAGTCTTGTCTTGCATCCATAGATATTGACCGGTCTTGCATATTGTCCGATGCTCAAATTGACTTTATTTTGAGTTTCTTTTATGAAGTAAATAATGTACAGTTGTCTCACGTTTATCACGGTTTCGCATATTGTGTTCATATTAACGGCAGATCTAGAATTTTTGTTTTTATTTGGGGGAGCAAAACATGAATATTATCAGAATTGCACAAAATATGCTACTGTCAGGTAAGAAAGCCATTTTACCTAGTGTAAATATATCTCTCCAAGAGGGGACACGTGACCCCTGCGCCCACCCCTTGGATGAGCCCTTGCTTCCTATTTACTTCTGTGTATGAAGTATCAAATTGTAATTGCATGCAATGGAATCTCCTTGCAAATTATTTTTAACGAACTTGAAATGGTTGTGAGACATACTTGAGAACAGGGCCGGACTGGGGATTTGGTGGGCTGCAAGGCTGTCCTCAGCTTTTCCCTAGCTTGGTATTAAGTATTATGATTTTTTATAATTTTAATACTAAAATGTTTGACAGCCTGAATGAATCCCCCCCCCATAAATATATTAAATAGTGACTGTGGTGTCTGCAAGGGAGGGTTAACCCCCTGCCCGACTCAAAATTTGATAAAGAAAATTGCACCACATAAAGAAAAATTGTAACTATTTGCACCGACTGAAAATATTTTAGTTTAGAAAAAGATTTGCTATGAACAGCCAGGTCAAGAGAAGTTTACATGGAGGGTAGCGATTGGTATGATGAAGCATTTTTACCATAAATGGATCATTATCTTTTCACATCCATTAATTTTTAATCTTCAACTCACATTTAACCTGACCTCTGAAATTTTTTTTTACTCTTGACATAAAGTTTGCACCATGAGACTAACCTGGCACCATTGCAATATAATGACTCAAAAAACTACGTCTGTGTCATTCGTGATCAGAAAAGAGAAAAGCTTGACGGTTTGCAGAAAACACCTGACTTTCAAAATGTCTTATTTCTACATCATACTGATTTTTAGTTTCAAGTTGTAGCATTAAATTCCTCAGACACTACAAGAAATGGACAACCATTTATTTAAAAACTAGCTGCCTCCGGCGACCAGTTGGTTCGCCATCTTAATAAATCTTGTTCAGAGAGAACCCTGTTCCACACCAGCTTTCTTGGCACTGAAATCTCGTCAGATTCTGAATGAAATTTAAAATTAAGACGGTTGCAAACAGGAACGGCCCTAGGGTAAGTGGGCGCCCCCTGCTAATATAAAAAATCTGATGTGTCCAACACATGACTTCCTTGCACGTCCATTAGATCAAAATATTTTCGACGCACTTCTTCTAAATTTATTTGTTTGAAAGAGATAAAATATCAATAATAGTAAGGTTTAGCGATTTCCAGCCAAATAGTTCGATATCGCCAAGCTGAGTTCAATTTGAAAGATTTCCTTCTGACACTTTATTTGGAGATATTTCACCAAAAGCCGACAAACTTGAGATAGTCTGCGAGATTTTGGGGATAGCCAAAGTAGTCATTGACCACAGACTTTCAATGAATTGAATGCATCCATACACCTCAATGTATTCAAAGTCATTTGGCTCACCCTGTAAATAAATTCTCAGTCGATTGCTGTCAAAAAAGATATTGAAAACAGTTAGATATTACAATAGTTCTAAATACAAAAATTAAAAAATCTACGGGTTAGTTTTAGAGTTATACAAAATACGAAATAATTTTTAGCGCCAAATTTGGCGATATTTCGGCGAAACTCGTCAATATCGACGACATTTGGCGATATTTTAAGCATGAAACAAACAATGACAGATTATCGCCAAATTTGGCGATATTTTGCCAAAACTCGCCAAGAACGATGACAAATGGCAATACTTTGGGCATGGACCAAATGACTGACTATCGCCAAATTTGGCGATATTTCGCCAAAACTCACCAAGGTCGAGGACAGACGGCGAGATTTTGGGCATGTACCAAACAATGACTATCTACACTAGTATTATATTGAAGATGTCCATACACATTAAAGTACTGAAATTCTTTCCGGTGGTCCTGTAAATTGGGTAGATTGGAACCAAAAATCGAGATGCACAACTAGATGTTACAACATTCTTATATATGAAATTTCATAATAGATTTTGAGATTTGAGAGTTAAATATGCACACACGTACACCAAAAGTCGCCAAGCTTGGCAACTTTTGGCATAGTTCTTGAGGGAGGCACGTGACCGTGGTCGGACCATTACCTAACTTATGTGGTAGGACGATATTGTGCTTGAAATGGATGAATGCCCCTAAAATTGCCATTGACTGTAATGTATTGGAAATCTTTTGAGTGTTCCTGTAGCAGAACTATAAATGATAAAGACACTTTTTTTAATGGAGAAATTCATTTTCTAACTCTTTACAGCATATATCACTTCTGAGTCGTTTGAAATAGCCCAATACCTCTAAAAAACGCTTTGATGAATTTCGGCCCTTAGAGCGTAATGCATTTCGAATCTTTTGGGCGGTCCTGTAGATAAACTATTCAGTCGAATGGAACCGAAAGGGGAGGTGCACAATAAGATGTTACAACAATCCTAAATATAAAGTTTCAACATTGTACACCTAACAGTTTTTGAGATATGCGAGTTTAATGAATTTCGGCCCATTGAGCGTAATGTATTTCGAATGTTTTGGGCAGTCCTGTAGATAAACTATCCAGTCGAATGGAACCAAAAGGGGAGGTGCACTACTAGATGTTACAACTATCCAAAATATGAAGTTTCGACATTCTACGCCTAATAGCTTTTGAGTTAGGCGAGTTTAATGAATTTCGGCCCATAGAGCGTAATGTATTTCGAATCTTTTGGGAGGTCCTGTACATAAACTATCCATTCGATTGCCACCAAAAGGGGAGGTGCACAACTAGATCATAGAACAATCCTAAATATCAAATCTCAACATTTTACGACCAATAGTTTTTGAGATATGCGAGTTACATACATACGTACGTACATACGTACGTACAGATGGCATGGAAAAACTGGCCACAGTAGACTCGCCGCTGGTCAAAATGAGTTGCAGACGCGTTAATATGATCGTGCATGCTAGCCTACGATGAGATGCATCGAAAAAAATTTTCAAATTAAATTTAGAGGTAGTCAAAAGCGGTTTTTTTGTCGAAATTTGGCCCCCAAAATTTTTCGGGATCACATTACTTCCTTATACTACGTACAAGGAAGTAAAAAGACACCCCCTTTTATGCTCTACTCAGTTTTTGAGTTCGAAATGATGCCCCTTCGAAGCCGGCGCCCCGATGCGATGCTGACCTTGCTTATCATGTTGAGCCGCCTCTGGTTACAAAATAAGATGGTTTAATGATAAAAACCTACAAAAAGGTAGAAATTATTTTCATCCTATATTAATTCTGAAGAGCTTCTGGATGTATTGCCTTTTATCAAAAACAGAAAGGAAAAAAATAAAGTAAGAAAATCTGAAACACATTCAGATTTTAAATATGCACTAAAGTGCTATACATTAAAAGCGTTTTAATCCATGGGTCTTCCCTATTTTCTTTCCTTATTCCATTAAGTTGGAAAGTACAGTATGGAACCTCTTATCTGAAAACCAGTTATCCAGAATCATTTTTCAATCGATTAAATTCCTATTTTTTCCGAAAGAAAAGCAAAAATTGAGGGTTTTTTTATGTTTCTTATGTTTTTGTTCTTTTATTTTGAGTTCTACAGCTAGAATTTATAAAGTAAGCAATCTGGCAAGGTATTTTATTTATTTTTTTAGCGTGTGACCCAGTTTTCAAGAAGTTATATATTTACTACTTCCTCTCTAAATGATTATTATTTATCTTGATCATATTAAGAGTTTTTTTTATATTATTTTATAGTATATTAACAATTAATGTTTAGTTATAATCAAAAATACAGAGTAACATTTATGCTACCAATCAAATCAGTAGATGTCATGTTAATCCCCAACAACTTATCCAGAAAATTCAGTTATCCAGAATACACCTGGTCCCAACCATTCCGGATAACAGGTTCTATACTGTATATCATTATTCATGAGTGTGATTAAATAAAATTAAAATTGATATTTCTAACATTCTTTTTCTCGATGAAATACATTAGAAATAAATGAGGAAAAGCTATGCAGAAAAATGCACAACTTGAACTGAATGAAAGTTTCAAAAACTTATTCAGGTGTATTCATAATCCAAGTAGAAATCGATAAAATGACGATAAAAAATTGTTTTAGCATCATTTAATGATGATAGAGCATCAGTCACGTGATACAGTGGGTTTCTTGCAAATTTATATTAAATTAAAAATACGCTCTCATTAAATTGCACCAAGCACTAGAATTATCTTCTCAAAATCACATATCAACCATTTTATCTTTTGCCAAATTAAAAAGTTGCACATTTTAGCAGTGGCGGCCCGTGGTCAAAACTGTTAGTGCAGTCGGAAGCATATGAGCCCCCCTTCCTCCGGACAGGAATAGAAAATCTTTGTTAATGAATTCGAAAGCTGGTGGATTAAGCCCTCACCGAGGGAAAAAAAAAAAGAAATTACATAAAAAATGTAAGAGATCTACTTTACTTCCATAAAATGGACATAAATTTCAACCAGCCGCTCTTATCCTCAAAATTGCATTAATCCGTGTCTGATTCGAAGTTTCCTTAAAATTTTCTTTTGTAACGATAACTTGAGAAGAAAAGAAAAAGAAAGAAAGAAACGAAAACTTATTTTTTATAAGTCAAATCAATCCTCCTTTCTTTTAAACTTGCGAATCGGTCAGTGATGCCCTCATAAAAAAGGCGTTGTTTTAATTCAGATATCAATAATTTTAAAAGCTCTTTAAAATTTCCCATGTTTAAAGAATTTTCTCGTTCACCATGTCCTTTAAATGCCAGTTCTTGCTTACTTAAAAACAATACTGCTTTGATGGGTAGTTGTCCATTCATAAGCGTCTATTCAGGCTTACCTTCTTGATAAATTCAGCAATATAAAGTCGAGAGTTTGCCGAACATATATTCTCCTTACCCCCCTCCCTCACTTCTCGAGCCAATCAGTGAGTCGAATTCACAGGTGCTGCCGACGTTTCAAAATCTTTCATGAGCTGAGTCTTAGCTGCGTACCCCATTATAGCCTATGCCGGAGGGACTGCTTACGTAATCGTTGTCATGGCAACGGTGCTGCCAATTTTCTTATCAGTGCTCTGGGCTGAACCAAAGATTTTCCTAATTGAATTGTGGGAAGATTAAAGTGCTTTTTTTTCTGAATGAGCGATCCGGCCACAATATGGTTTTTTTTGGATATTTTTTTAATTTACTGTAGGAATTCCATAATTCTAATCTGAATTTAGGAAAATTGGTAGAATAAATTATTTTAAAGTATGTTCTGATAATTTCAAGTGCAGCCAGGCTGTACTTGCTGCCTTTTAGTCTCGAAAAATTTCCGAATCTTATTTTTCTTTTGAGTATAAAACATTTCATTCCTGCTCTGGTTTCACATGCACATGATATTTTAATTAAAAAATAACCTTACAAATAATCTAAACAAAAAAAATCTTTATTCTTTTATTTTTACTTCAAGAGTCGGAATCATTTAATAAACTTGCCAAATATGGCAACCTAGATATGCTTAATCCTCACTTTTTCCACTGGGGGCGTTACATTTGCAAAATGGCAGAAAGCAAAAATTAGCCTTTTGCGATGCGTTTTTTATCGATATCTCCTAAAATAATTCGAACTTCAAAAAAATCGCTTTGGGGTATGTCGGGACTTGTCCTGGAGAATTTCCATACAAAATTTGGTAGGTCAACGATCACCCATCTGGGAGCTATGCGAGACACAGACAAACTAACTGACATTTTACAGTTCGTTTTATTTATATAGATTTGATTTTTTTAAACTTAAATGTTGGGTATTTATGTATTATCCCAGCAATCATTCTCATCAAACTATTTTTTTTTTTTTTTTTGTAAATGTGCTGGCAAACTGATGCCAAAGGTATTCCGAACAATCAATAATTTCATGTGTTTGGTATTTATCTTGGTAAATTGTGCATGTCTTGGCGGACCACTGAGATAATACATAGTACCAAATGTTGTATAGCATGGATATTTTGTGGTATTTTCCCATTTAACAGGGCATCATTTGTAAAGCAAGTTAAAATATTGGCACCGTTTATAGCAAAACTAAAATGTTATTTTATATTTATCCATGGATGAGAATTAAATGACATAAGAAACAGACAAAAGGTTCCTGACCTTGATATATTAGCATAGGTGCTCTGTAAATGGAAAGGCATCTGTTTTGTTTTGAAATCAATTTTGGTAAGTATGTGACATCAAAATAATTTCATTCAATGCAAATGCACAATTGCTGAAAGTACTACATCTAAGAGAGATACAGTAATCGGGGATACATTTTTTCTATGTCTACCTATGCTTTGATAGAAGCTTTTAATTATGGCCATGCAGATTCTGTGCCAATGAGATTATCTCAAGTATTTTTTCAATTTTAAAAAGGCGACAATGCTTTGGGGATTCTTTCCACTCTCTAAAAATGCTGTTATGTTGAATTGGTATGTTTTGACTGAAGTTTAATACTTCACCTTCGATTTTTTTTTTTTTTTTCTAAGTAAAATCTGACAACCCTAACTGCAACATACAAACTTCTGGTATAAGAAAACTTACGACATGGAAGGTCACCATCTTCATCACTGCTGCTTTCTTTATATTGTGATCTAAAAATTTAAAAAATATGCATAAATATTAGAACATATCACAAAGGTCAGAAACGAAGCATGAAAACATAACTGTCATGTTCTTGTCAAACATGAAAAAGAAATATGTCTTGGCATACCTTCAATATACATCCTACCTTGATTGTTGGTGCCAAGGAAATAAAGTGGCTGTGAAATCGCATTTTTAAATGTGTTTTTCAACTGAAGACACTAATAAAATTTGAATATTTGCTAAAATAATTTAGGGTTAAGAATCTAAATATTTTAATTAGGGATGTACCGAATACCATATTTTGCCAAATAACAAATATGAATATTTGGTGGTAAAATCATACAAGCCGGTGCGCACTCCATGTAAACACGGCAACAGTTACTGGAGCTTGGCAACCGCCAAGCTCCAGCGACTGTCGCCAACCATTTTGCACGATCAGCAAAGTATTTTAACACATTAAAATTGCACATATATTCCACTTACAAAAACATTAAAACAAAATACAACGTCCATATTTAGCCAAAAAACCTCTGCAAATTCAGTAACAAGCAATTTAAAATGAGCAAACAGTGGACCGTTTATAACTAAAAAAAAATCTGATGTGTCCAACACATGACTTCCTTGCACGTCTATTAATTCAAAAATGTTTTTTACGCACTTCCTCTAAACTTATTTGTTTGAAAGAGATAAAATATCAATAATAGTAAGGTATAGCGATTTCTAGCCAAATATTTCGATATCGCCAAGTTGAGTTCAATTTGAAAGATTTCCTTCTGACACTTTATTTGGCGATATTTCACCAAAAGCCGACAAACTTGAGATAGTTTGCGAGATTTTGGGGATATCCAAAGTAGTCATTGACCACTGACTTTCAATGAATTGAATGCATCCATACACCTTAATGTATTTAAAGTCATTTGGCTCACCCTGTAAATAAATTCCTAGTCGATTGCTGTCAAAAAAGATATTGAAAACAGTTAGATATTATAATATAGTTCTAAATACAAAAGTTCAAAATTCTACGGGTTAAAGTTTTAGAGTTATACAAAATACGAAATAATTTTTGGCGCCAAATTTGGCGATATTTCGGCGAAACTCGTCAATATCGACGACATTTGGCGAGATTTTAAGCATGGACCAACAATGACAGATTATCGCCAAATTTGGCGATACTTTGCACATGGATCAAATGACTGACTATCGCCAAATTTGGCAACATTTCGGCAAAACTCGCCAAGGTCGAGGACAGACGGCGAGATTTTGGGCATGTACCAAACAATGACTGACTACAATTGTATTATATTGAAGATTTCCATAGACATTAAAGTACTGAAATTCTTTTTGGTGGTCCTGTAAAGAAACTCCAGTAGATTGGAACCAAAAATCGAGATGCACAACTAGATGTTACAACAATCTTACATATGAAATTTCATAATAGTTTTTGAGATTTGAGAGTTAAATATGCACATACGTACACCAAAAGTCGCCAATCTTGGCGACTTTTGGCATAGTTCTTGAGGGAGGCACATGACCGTGGTCGGACCATTACCTAACTTATGTGGTAGGACGGTATTGTGCTTGAAATGGATGAATGCCACTAAAATTGCCATTGACCGTAATGTAATGGAAATCTTTTGAGTGTTCCTGTAGCAGAACTGTAAATGATAAAGACACTTTTTTTAATGGAGAAATTCATTTTCTAACTCTTTACAGCATATATCACTCCTGAGTCGTTTGAAATAGCCCAAAACCTCTAAAAAACGCTTTGATGAATGTCGGCCCATAGAGCGTAATGTATTTCGAATCTTTTAGGCGGTTCTGTAGATAAACTGTCCAGTCGAATGGAACCGAAAGGGGAGGTGCACAACTAGATGTTACAACAATCCTAAATATAAGGTTTCAACATTCTACGCCTAATAGTTTTTGAGATATGCGAGTTTAATGAATTTCGGCCCATTGAGCGTAATGTATTTCGAATGTTTTGGGCGGTCCTGTAGATAAACTATCCAGTCGAATGGAACCAATAGGGGAGGTGCACAACAAGATGTTACATCTATCCAAAATATGAAGTTTCGACATTCTACGCCTAATAGTTTTTGAGTTAGGCGAGTTTAATGAATTTCGGCCCATAGAGCGTAATGTATTTCGAATCTTTTGGGCGGTCCTGTACATAAACTATACATTCGATTGCGTCCAAAAGGGGAGGTGCACAACTAGATCATAGAACAATCCTAAATATCAAATCTCAACATTCTACGACCAATAGTTTTTGAGATATGCGAGTTACATACATACGTACGTACGTACAGACGGCATGGAAAAACTGACCACAATAGACTCGCTGCTGGTCAAAATGAGTTGCAGACGCGTTAATATGATCGTGCATGCTAGCCTACGATGAGATGCATCGAAAAAATTCTTAAAATTAAATTTAGAGGTAGTCAAAATCGGTTTTTTTGTCGAAATTTGGCCCCCAAAATTTTTCGGGATCACATTACTTCCTTATACTACGTACAAGGAAGTAAAAACACAGTGGATTAAGCAACCTAGTTGTACAGCTATGTAAACTATGCAACCAGTGGACCGTTTTTAACTAAAAAAAACCTCAGTGGATTCAGCAACCTAGTTGTACAGCTATTTGAACTATGCAACCAGTGGACCGTTTTTAACTAAAAAAACAACAGTGAATTAAGCAACCTAGTTGTACAGCTAATGTAAACTGGGCAAACACTGGCCCGTTTTCAACTCAAAAAAACATTGGTGGATTCAACAACCAAGTTGTACACCTCTTATAAAGTCAGTATGATTAGAATAGCACGTAAATAGCACTTACGAAAACATAAACACATCAAATATCAATTTAAAATTCACATTAAAAACCTTAAACATTGCAAAGATTCGTTAAAAAAGAGCACTTACCTTTATTTTTTTTAAATAACCGCTCAGAAATGTCCCCAACACACACTGGGGTACTTACGTATTATCCCAGCGGTCATTCCCGCCAAACTGTTTTTTCGTCAAATGAGTTGCCAAACTGTTGCCAATCGTATTCAAACCCATTAATAAATTCGTATGCCCGGCATTTATTTCTGCAAAAAATCGCTTGTCTTGGCGGACCGCCGGGATAATACGTAAGTACCCACACCGGCTTATAACGTAACACCAACATGCTTTCTTTTATTCAGCTTTATATTCACACCATATTTCTATCAAACACACACACATTCTTTTCATACATTAACATAACACATTTCATTCCCTTCCATCAATAACATGAAACAATATCAAATATCAACCCAAACTGACAAATGACGTTTATGGTTGCCAGTCACAACTACCATCGGCAGGTAACTTCACTTTGGCGGTGCATCGCTCACTCTGGAGTCAGATTGTTCACCAATGAATTGTAAACTAAAACATTGATATGTAAACAAAGTACCGTATACTGAATATAGTCCATTAAATTAATTTAAAAACTAAATCTCAAATGCATCAATGATGTTGAAAAAGACTGAATTCAGTCAAAAGACTGAAAACTTTCATGCCTGAATGATTCATTTAACTAGTTTGTTTTTAAACAATATTGAATATTTCATTCAATAAAACTTCAGAAATTAAAATGCTGAAAGATTTAATATCGAAGTATTTATTTTATTTATAATTAATAACTTTTTAAATATTAGTGAAATCATGATATTGGTACTTTTACGTTATCTCAACACCACTCAAATTTGGCGATTTTTTTTGTCGCCAAGTATCTACAATAGTTATGTGTAGATTTTCCATGCCTTGAGGGATTTACAATTTAAAAAAATGCACAAATTAAAATATGTATTTCTCTTAGTAGATCTATATCGTTACAGTTAAAATTTACATGAAAACAATGTATTAATCTCTTATCACTGCATTCATGCAGACCATTTTTAGGCACATGCCAGTCATAGTGCAAATATCTGAAGAAAGTATGTCAATAAATATGATTTCTGTTTCACATCCTTTTCTGCTTTTAACTTATTTACTTAAAGGTTCAATTACTTTACCTATGCAATAACATCTTTGGTAGCTTTAAATTAATTTTTAGTTTCATTTTATCTGTAAAAATTAAGTCAAACATCATCTCATTATAGAAAAGTTGGGATGTATGTTGAAGCTTAGCCAAAAGTTGCACTCAAGTGCCCATAACTATGCCGTTTACCAGCTAATTGTAGTTTCTTTTTCTCACTACATGAAAATTATATATCAGTCTAATAAAAGAACCCTATATATCATTAAAATAATGCTAATGACTGCAAAGTATGGTACTTTCAGAACTAATTAAAATATTGTATATTTGAAATTTAGCATCTGAATGTAAATACAGATAATTGCGTACAGATAATACATTATATCATGCATGGGGGAAAATATGCTTGAGATGTTAAAATAAGCGTTAAATTAATTCTGAAAAGGGTAAAATCATAGAAGCCGGTGCCCACCCCATGTAAACATGGCGACAGTCGCCATGTTTACTAGTCATTCTAGGCAACCAGTGGTCCGTTTTTAACTAAAAAAACCCCAGTGGATTCAGCAACCTAGTTGTACAGCTATCTAAACTAGGCAACCAGTGGTCTGTTTTTAACTAAAAAAACCTCAGTGGATTCAGCAACCTAGTTGTACAGCTATCTAAACTAGGCAACCAGTGGTCCGTTTTTAACTAAAAAAACCCCAGTGGATTCAGCAACCTAGTTGTACAGCTATCTAAACTAGGCAACCAGTGGTCTGTTTTTAACTAAAAAAACCTCAGTGGATTCAGCAACCTAGTTGTACAGCTATCTAAACTAGGCAACCAGTGGTCCGTTTTTAACTAAAAAAACCTCAGTGGATTCAGCAACCTAGCTGTACAGCTATCTAAACTAGGCAACCAGTGGCCCGTTTTTAACTAAAAAAACCTCAGTGGATTCAGCAACCTAGCTGTACAGCTATCTAAACTAGGCAACCAGTGGCCCGTTTTTAACTAAAAAAACCTCAGTGGATTCAGCAACCTAGTTGTACAGCTATGTAAACTACGCAACCAGTGGACCGTTTTTAACTAAAAAAAAACAACAACAGTGAACTAAGCAACCTAGTTGTACAGCTAATGTAAACTGGGCAAACACTGGCCCGTTTTCAACTCAAAAAAACATCGGTGGATTAAACAACCTAGTTGTACACCTCTTATAAAGTCAGTATGATTAGAATAGCACGTAAATAGCACTTACGAAAACATAAACACTTCAAATATCAATTTAAAATTCACATTAAAAACCTTAAACATCGAAAGATTCTTTAAAAAAGAACACTTACCTCTATTTTTTTGGTAAATAACCGCTCAGAAATGTCCCCAACACCCACCGGCTTATAACGTACTATATTTCTAACAAACACCCACAAATTCTTTTCTTATATTAACATAACACATTTCATTCCCTTCCATCAATAACGCAAACAATTTCAAATTCCCAAACCTGACGAAACACGTATTCTTTATGGTTGCCAGTCACAACTACCACCGGCAGTTGGCGGTGCATCGCTCACTCTCGCGTCAGATTGTTCGCCAATGATTTGTAAACAAACCATTGACATGTAAACAAGGCACCGTATACGGAATATAGTCCCTGAAAAACTTAACCAATGCAATGAATATAAAAATGCGATTTCAAAGTTGGAACATGCGAAACTCCATACTCATGAGTTGAATCTTAAATAGTACAAAACTTACCTAATTGCAACACAAGTTACAATATTAATTGTTATTTATTACATTAAAAAACAATTATCAGATTGTAACGAAAGTTCTTCAAATCTGCTTTAGTCAGCTCATGCGGCACCCAGCGATTGAACTTATACATCAAGTTTATGTGATGCATAGCATGACTAATGGACATGGCATTAATGTCTAACTCTTTAGCTAGCTCTCAAGTGGTTAAATACTGATCCTCTTCCACAAGTTCTCGCAGGCGGCCCTCATCAACATCAGTAGGCCGGCCAGAGAGAACGCTCAGCTCCTTGAATGTCATAGGCCCTGTTTTTTAACTTTCAGTACCAAACCTTCACAGAGCCATATGATACAACAGTAAAATCTAAATTACACACATAATTCTTTGACATTCTGCATCTGACTTTTGCAACAGAACTGGAAGTAAATGACGGTTGTAATCTAGTAACAAGGGCGGCTCCAGTGAGGGGGCCATAGGGGCCATGGCCCCCTCCGAAATTTTGTTTTACAACTTTAGATTCGCATACTTCACGATTTCACACGTTCAATTTGCATTTTGAACAATTTATAGACCTAAGTATAAAGTCCGATGGCCCCCTCCGAGAATTCAGTCTGTAGCCGCTCTTGTCTAGTAACGTGATAGCTCCATTTCATACACCTTGTACTTAATGATAACGGTATTTATTAACAACACAGTGTCCTAAAGCTCTTTCTGTCAAATGACGAAAATTGTTTGACAAAATATGAGCAAAGTCACCAACTTGAACTGTTTGCAGACGATATTTGTGGTGGCGGGAAACTTTCGTTACAACCTAATAAATTAATTATAAAGCTTGTAATAAAAATAAGATACTTAAACACTAATATCAACAGCAAAGCTTCAATATACGACCAACATTATTTTTTTCCTCCAAAATTGGCAATAAATGTAATTTTTGGCCTTTTTCTGGATTGAAATGAATTCTGTGCCAGATTCTGTTTTAATCTTTTTCATAACATTTTTTTAATTCTTGTTTGTTATTTTTTAGTTATCCGACTATTTTTATCGTTAAAATGAAACGCGGGGGTTGATGGTTGCGGAGCCCCCTTTCATATAAAAATCAATTTTTAGTTATATATTTGAATTTATGTTGTTCCGTTTCTTAACTCTAAATTCTTGTAACAAATATTCAAATTTTATTAGTGTATCTGGTTAGAAAACGCGAATTTGATGCCTTTAATTCTTAGTTAATTTTCTTGAAATTAAAATATTGTTCAGATTCTTAACCCTGAATTATTTTAACAAATATTCAAATTTTATTAGTGTCTCCGGTTGGAAAACACGTTTAGAAAAGCAATATCGCAGCTACTTTGCTTCTTGGCCCAGTCAGAAACAGCATTTTTGGCACCAAAAATGAAAATAGGATGTACATTGCAGGTGCGCTATATCAATATATACATACAAAGGCATTTTAATTAATTTGAAGATTTAATTTTAAATTTCGAAATCCAAATCTCGCTCTGTTTTGGTTTTAAATTTCAGCACCAGCGGTCACTGTTGCCATCAGTTGGTAGCGAACTTTTTGATCCCATCCCATTAAATCCCATAGGGCTGTAGCTTCTGACGTCACTGGTTCTACGGCTTAGTATAGACAAAACAATGTAACCAATGGGGTCCTTTCACGTCGAGAAGAAGAAAACCTCTGAATCAGCTGGTGTCGGCAAAACAATGTTATCCCGCCCATTCAATTGTATTGTTCCGCATTGCGTTTTGGCAAAAAAATTATTTTAAAAATGACTTTTTTATCAGAGAAACCATTATATCTTGTAGATTTTGGTGGGAAATAAATGGGAAAAGTCACAATAGCAGCTAGTAAAACTTTTATATTGTAAATGAACCAGAAAAATGTGTGCTGTGGTCATCGGTTGTTCGAAAGGATAAGTTTGTGGCAGATGCTCGTTTTGAAAGGTTTCGTATGTATTTGTGTCTGTTCATGTAAGTGAATATGTATGTTTATGATATTAAATAAATATGTTTATTTTCTTTCTGTACAAATTAGATGGTTACAAGTAGAATTTTTCGATCTTTTCCGAGCTATTCGCCATTAGGCTTAGAACGTAAACAAACATCGAATAAATGCTGCAAAGTAATATTTAATTATTTTCTTCATAAATAGTGCTTATAGTAGAATTCAACTGAAGGGTCAAAACAGGGTTTGTTCGTAATTTGGAAATAAAACACGGACGTTAAATTAGTTTGCCTCGTGATGCGTTCCGTTTTTAATTTTTGGTTTAGATATTTGTTTGTTATTGCATGGCTCACTTGGATAAATGAATATATCCCAGTGAGCCATGGTTATTGTTTGTTTGGTTTCATGTTCTCATTTAGGTTTATGGCAAACATTAGGTGATCGGTGTGTAAATGAAGATACAATACATTGTTATAAGTTCAATTTTTTTATATTTAGTTTTCATTTAAGCTTGAAAGCAAGTACCGATGATTGAAGGGGGCGACTGCCCCCCTCCCGAGAAAAAAGGAATTAATGATAAGATCCTATATAATGAAAAGATGCTACTTTATTCCCATAAAATGGATGTGTATTAAAATCTTCCAACTAACCGCCCCCACTCACAATTGCATAAACCCGTCAGTGCTTGAAAGAAAATGCATTAGTATACTGAATAGAACTTTCTTTTGTTAAATAGAGGTGATGTAAAATGAATCAATATTTTTTTATAAATAGAATTTATAAAGAATAATCATGGAAATGTTAACTATTATTTACTGTGTAATGCAATTATAAATGTTCAAAATAAACATATTTATGTTCAGTATTATGTATTAATAAAGCCAGTTATTTAGGTAATTTATCTATGTATTGCTTTTTTATAACAAATGTTTGAATTTTTTTGTTTGCATGTTAAATTATCAGTTTATGGAATTAGATTTTTTTTTTTTTTTTTTTTTTCATGGACAGAAATTTAAAATTTCATGCAAAGCCTGACTGAGACATGGGGTAGGCAATGCTCATGAGGGTCCCTTATAAGTTTATGTATTCACATTGGCATCCATAAGGGAGAGCATGAAAGGGCACTTGCCCCCCTTCCCCTTTCTCTCCTCAGCCTAAAGATTTAGTATATTGTCTTATGATGTAAACAAAAGTGTATCATTAAGCAAAATCGAAACGGTACTTGCATATTATCCCAGCGGTCTGGCAAGACAAGTGATTTTGGCGAGAATGATCGTCTGGATAATACGTAAGTACCATCAGAAACCAAATTGTTATAAATGTGAAATTTGCCCTTATCTAGAAAAAATTTGTGACGTTTGCCCTCTCCTAAAAATACTTCTATGCTCACCCATATGTATTCACACGTACATAATATGGTTTTTGTGTAGATTGATCATATATGTTCACATATGTATCATGCACTCCACATGCATTTCTACCATAGACAATATTTGGGAATAATTCGGTTAGCGGGTGTCGGCTATTTTTGGCGACTTTTTTTTCTCGCCAACACCCGCTACTTGGCGCTTTTTTTTTTTTTGTCGCCAAATTTTTCACGTGTGAAACACCATTTTAGAATACGATAAAATAATACAACATGTTGAGCACTGTCAGGAAATACAAATTACTTTAACACATTAAAATTCCACAGATATTCCACTTAAAAAAAAAAACAATAAAACAAAATACACCATCCATACTTAACACTAAAAATTGTCAGCAAATTCAGTAACAGGCAATTAAAAATGAGCAAACAGTAAACCACTTTTAACTAAAAAAATTTCAGAATATTAAGCAATCTAGTTCTACAGCTATGTAAACTATGCAACCAGTGGACCGTTTTTAACTAAAAAAACCTCAGTGGATTCATAAACCTAGTTGTACAGCTATGTAAACTCGGCAACCAGTGGTCCGTTTTTAACTTAAAAAACCTCAGTGGATTCACCAATCTAGTTGTACAGCTATGTAAACTAGGCAACCAGTGGTCCGTTTTTAACTAAAAAACCTCAGTGGATTCAGCAACCTAGTTGTACAGCAAACCTAGTTGTACAGTAAACTGGGCAAACACTGGCCCGTTTTCAACTCAAAACAACATCGGTGCATTAAATAACCTAGTTATACACCTCATATAAAGTCACTATATGAAAACATAACAACATCAAATATCCATTTACAATTCACATTGAAAACCTTAAGCAATTGCAAAAATTCTTTAAAAAAAAACACTTACCTTTATTTTAAGAAACTCTTCAAAAATATCCATAACACATCAGCTAATAACATAACACCAAAACATTTCCTGTTATTTAACATTATAATCACGCCCTCCTTCAAATAAACACACACTTCCTTTTTAAACAACAACATAATATTCACTACACTTCAAATAACACAACACATTTCCAAATACATCTTGTATTCCCCGTAAATAACTCAACAAACACCAAACAAGAACTGACACATCGAAATCAAATTCACCTGCTTTTCGGTTTACCGATTACAGTTAAATTGCCTAAACCAATCACAAAATTCCTTTACCAAACATCCTGGTATCGTTTAATGAACCCACCGAGCGTTTTTTCATCAAAATACAGCATCATCCAACACCTCAACTCAATCTACACAGGTTACAACAGACATCTGACTCTAACGCTAAAGTAAACAAACTTTCGACCAAACTCCAAGTTTGGCGACTCATCACCGCTTGGCGACAACACCCGGTAACCGAAGAATCCCCCAATATTTCTGTTTAATAATTTGGGTCCCAGGGCAGCTGTCCTGTTACTCCCATCTACACTTCCCTTAATTGAGCTCTGATTCAATGTTATTAATTTTTGAAGATTTATAAATTAGTTTTTATTTTCATTAAACTGTTGTATATATAAAACTGTATAATTCTTTGGCAGTTGGTAAAGTATTGTGACATAGTGTTAAACTTTTGAGTTCTGTGTGCTGTGATTATTTTGTACTGTGAATTTATAAACAGTAAGTTACAATTTCGCTGTATATTCGAAGCAGTTTGCCCATTGTTGTGTTTAGTTTTTAATATTTGGTTATCGTTTTTAGATATTTGCTCATTCTTGTAGTTCATGAGTCTGGTTTCATCTTCTCATTCAAGTTTACAGCAAACATTATTAGATTGGTGTGTAAATGATGGTAAAGTACATTGTTATAAGTTCAATTTTTTTTATATTTGGTTTTGATTTAAGCTTGAAAAGCAAGGACAGATTAAGGAAGGGGAGACCGCACGTGGCGTAATGCATTAGTATACAGAATAGGATTTTCTTTTCAAATAGAGGTGATATAAAATGAATTTTCAACTCAATAAAAAATTTTTATGAAGTGACAATTTGAGTTTTCTTTAAAATTGTAGTCTTTAAAAATTTTTATTTTTAGGAATGTGATCGATACAGTTCATGCCTAGATACAGTTTTATGCCTAATGAGTGCTTGTATAATTTTGCTGTACATTTGAAGCAGCAGCATTGTACTTGTACTTTTTCGGCTTGTAAAATAGGATGAAGTTATCTGCCCAGCCCCAAAGCAGAATGTTTTGCAATGTTCTGCAACGCTCTCTCAACTAGCCAAAAATGTTCTGCAGGAAATATACCTTAATATACAGAGGGCTATCATGTTAGGATATTAGTAAGCGTAACCTATATCTAAAATATTAAATGAAATTAGAGAAACTTTGTGTAATTATCAAAGTAATAAGGAAATGAAACATTAACCGAACAGATATATATATGTAGAGAAAATATTTCGAACTAAAGCTTAAAATTCCCGGTCGCCAGTCGCCAATTAAACTTAAAAAACTGGCGATTTACGACTTTCTGACTACCGGCCAGACGAATTCTATCGTTTGTTAACTCAGGTTTCGCACTAGACTGAGGGATTGTGCGATTCTTGCAATGCCACACAGAATCCCCCTCAAAACAAACAAACAACAACAAAAAAAAAAAAAAAAAAAAAAAAAAGTAGCGTCTTTTTCCTGTGTGCTGGGTTGTTCAATTTTGATGAAGCAGCTAAATATTTAATGGGATAAAGAATCAAATATCATTAAATTCTATTGTTATCAAAATCATTTGTGTATTATATTGCTAATTTTGATATTTATAATCTGCTGAGCTCTATTCTAGGCAAGGTCAGTGGTGCGCCGAGCCCCGATGCCCTTTAAAAAAACAAATTCGTTAGCGCCCTGATGATGAAAAACTAGACACCCTCTTTTGCTTGGGAAGTTCTTTTTAATCTTTAGCCCTTTTATTTGTTTAACTGTTATTTGTTTGCTTACACCTAATGTGTTAATGATACTTGTCAAATGAAAAGGAGGAATTTGCACAACTGCTATGGTAATAGAACTCTCCCACCCTCTTTCCCCCTCCCGGAAGCACTCAGGAGGCCCAGTCCGGGTAGTAGCGGACCTTGATGAGAAGGGGATGGAAATCAACTGTGTAAAAACTAATTCATCTATAATTTTTTTATTAATGGACCGATTTGTTTGAAAATTTGGGGATCACTTTTAAATGCAAAAATTGATTCAGAGTCTAAATTTTAGAAAGACATCTTAATTTGTTCAAAAGTTAGAAATTTATTGTCAAAACATAATTTCTTTCCCCTTTCTTACTTTGTGGCTCGGAGTTACAGAATGCTTTGTGGTTTTCTTTGCGAGCTAGACGGGGAGGCAAATGGTCTCATCTCCTTTCCGGCTATTTCAATATTACCGCTTAAATAGATGACCAGCTGATTGTTAATATCAATGGAATATTTATTATGGCTGCATGATAATCCTGAAAAATTTTTTAGCTATTGTTGTCCATTAAAAAAAATTAATTAAGAACCAGAATTTGTAGTGGAATAAATATTGAATAACTGGAATAGATATTTATACCTTATAGGGTTATTTTGAACAGAAGAGTTATTAATATTTTTATGCATTAACTATAATATTTTAATTGTTTGAACTTTGCAAAATATAGAATGAAAATAAAAGTAAAATAATTTTCTCAATAAAAAGACTTGTTCCTTAAGACTTCTGGGTATTTCATATTTAAAATCTTTTCTCTTCCTTTATAATCTTACCCCCCCCCTCCCTACAACCAAATGCTCAGAAGTCTGGTGCACTTAAGTACACAAGCAGTGTAACAGACCCTCTGTCTCCTTGTCATGAAGTATGCAAAAGTGCTAGTGCAAATATAATGAGACGTTACTTTGGTGAAGATGGGCCTGGAAAGTTGATATGTGTTTGCACTGCTGACATTTTATATACAGCTTTCTTTCTATCTTTTTCTGGGGAGTTAAATGAGTATGGAGAAAAAGAACTTGCAGAATTCTGTACAGTTTAATAAAATATATTGAATTTTTCGATTTTTCAGAAGAGATAATTAGAAAATATAATCTGGCCAATAATTTAAATTTATCATACGCTATCGATGTTAATTTTTATGTAAGTAAAACTAAATATTCTTAATTGCAACAAAAACCATAAAATATTCAAATGTTGCATTCGCAAAATGTCGCAATTCTCAAGATTTTCAGACCGATGTTTCGAAATCGCGTAAATTTTCGGACCCGTTTATAGTAGTTTTGCATTTCTAAATGCATCCATAATTACTTAAAGCATAGTATTACCTATAATAATTATGAATAAACTGTAATAGGATTATTTGTTTGAAAATCCTGATCACGTTTTCTTGTTGTGTCAGCAGAAAACAAACATCGGAGAGGCAGCTTTAAGGTCAGCTCATAGCTCACGAAAGATGAAATAAAAAAGCTATTTAATAAACATCATATTCAGAAGAGGGTAAATTATTTGCAAAAATGCATTTTAACGGGTTGCATGTATGAAGGTCTAATTTTACTACTTGTAATTTTGAAGTGGCCATTTTAATCGATTGTATTTTTGTAAAGGAGCCGTTTTAATCCAATTTTTTTATGGGGTCGCACATAACAATTCTCAGTTTTATATGCTTCTATAATTTTTAAAAATTATAGGAGTGTTACACTCAAAGCAAGAGACTTTGTCTCGGGCAGACATATTTACCAGGGGAAAAAACGTAGCTAGAAAATGAATGTGAATGATATTGCAAGTGATAAGCGCTGTCCGTTCTCCACATGTGGGATCCAAAAAGGTGGCGCTCTCCCAGAAGGAGATGATCAGGCGCCTTTTGGGTGATAATTCACTTTTGACTAATTGCCGCCGTGTCATCTCCCCCCCCCCCCCCCCTCCCACAAAGGAATATATTCTTTCTATGCCTGGATGCAGGAGATGAAATGGTATCTCTCCAGATTGCTGTCTGGCTTTTGAGTTTGACTTTCTGTTTAAAGTGATTGATTTCTCCCCTCTCTCTCCCTTTTCAGTCCTCATCCGTAATTGTTCTGCAGCGGAGCTCTTTGTTCTGCGACGCACGTCGCCGATTTCGGCATGTTCTGCGTTGGGGCTGCCCAGTTTTATAAGCTGCAAGAATAAAAGAAAGAAGCTGCAAGAGTAAAAGAAGATCAGCACAGGTAAGTGCTGAAGAGAGATGGCAATGTGATCTCTTTGTGTGAGTATCATGATTAATTAAAACAAATTTATAAATGTATTCTATGTATTTGTTATTAAAAAAATGGAAACATTCCAAAAAGTTTTAATTTGTTAATTGTCTCTTAAAGAAATGCTAAAAACAATGATCACTATTGTCCAATTGTAATGACACACATGTGTAGTCGACAATAAAATGTAAACATGGCGTGAAGACAGAAGCGTAGGCAGAAATTTTTCATCGGAGGGGGGGGGGGGTTACGACTACTGCAACTCACATATATGCATACATGTTTGTGATAAGGGAGTGAAGAATATACATTTTGTAAGGGAAAAAATTCCTCATGGGGGGAGGGGTTATGATCCCCCTAACCCCCCTCACCTTGGCTACGCCCCCGCGTGAAGACCTATTCATTTTGTCAAACAGAGCAAACCACTGATGTAAGGTCCGTGGAGCAAGCTATCTCATCCCTCCTTTCTATAGAACCAACCTACTATTCATTAAAACAAATGTACAATTCTTTTCATAGCCTGATTGAAACACACTTGTATTTTCATTGTGGAAGTAATGGAACAGCTTTAGTATCGCTCGCCCGCCATTTATTTTTCGCCAAGCCAGTGCAAAGTATTGTGTTTTGTAAAAGGTTTACCTTTCAAACTCTTGACGAAGCTCTCCAGTTCCAGAATAGTGGCTATCCTTTTTTCTAGACACAAAAACATATCACACTTTTATCCATAGTTACTACGATATTACAGAGGGTGTTCATACATTTTTGTAACAATTTTGATTTTCTCCGTGAAGTTAAATATTAATTTGAAAATAAAAATGTGATTGGCATCAAATTGTAATAAGGCTTATTTATCGTCTGTAGCATGAAAAATATTCTTTGCTTTAAAATGTTGCTGAAAAATAAACAATGGATCGAAGGCTATATTTTTTCGCTATCTGAAGAGAAATACTCTTATTCAGTTATTAAGAGAAGATGTCAAAATCATGGTTTTAATATTTCTACACGTAAAATAAGTGACATAATTAATATGAAAGGAAAGAAACATCAAAGTTTATATTTCATTGGGGAAAAGGCAAAAAATGCATACCCAACAAAGGTATGTACACTAGAGATGAGTTCGGGCTCATTTTTTGAAGCCTGAGCCCGAGAACTTTTAATCCGAGCCCGAGCAATATTATTTACGTCTGAGTCCGAGCCCGAAATTTCAGCTAAAGATTAAAAAAATTCAGTTACTTCATTGATAGAATACAATAAATTTTGATGTTCTTGTAAATTAACGGCAAATATAGTTGCAAACTCTCAATGCCCTTTCTAATTCTTTATATCCATGTTTATCAAATAACGTCCGATCTGATGGCTAAGTAATAAAAGCCGCTTTTCTGAAATACCCAAAGAGCTTGACCATACCGTGCCACTATTTTTTTTTTATAAGTACTTTTATTTTACTCATGAATCACTTTTTAAAATCTGCTTCAAGGAGTATGTTAAATAAATGAGAAATTTCTCACGAGCTCGAGCCCGCCTGAGCCCTAACGCAATTGGGAATTACAGAGCCCGGGCTCGGGCTGAGCCCGTCTCATCTCTAATGTACACCTCTTATTAAATCTGAAGTCACATCTCATGTTTTAAAGGAAAATCCAACTACCCAAAGAACTATCGCAAAATCTTTAAATATCTATGTAGGAACTGTCAACAAAATTATAAAACCTGATTTAAAGTTAATCAAAGCAAAAAAACATGATGTTCATCACCTAACACCAAAACATGTTTCTCAGCAGGATGTTTGAAACTTGCTCCTTTGTCTAATGGATCCCGGCATCCAATCGGCAGATACAACCCCCGTCAATTCGCACCCTGGTTATAACATATTATTATTATATATATATATATATATATGCTGTATATCCCAGTGTATAACACACATCAGTAAATTGAACATGTCTTACGATAGTAATTATCTTTTGAAATATAATGCATATTTGTAATATTCTTTTATAAAAATTTTTTCTGCGGATATAAGAAACACATGATCCGTTTTCATATCCGTATCTGCAGATATAAAAACAAGTTATCTGTTTACAGATCCATATCCGCATATCTAACTTAACAATCCAGCACACCTTTACTTGATATCACAATGGACACAGGTTTTTCTTATTGTTACCAAGTGACAATAATCAGACATAACAAGAAGATGTAATAATTTTACTTAAATATTATCAGTGTTCATTTTAATACAGTAATATATATATGTATTAAAGAAACTTACATAGTAAAACAGACAGTAAATTTGTACTTATATTGAAGTGTGTTCTATTGGGGGGGGGGGGGGGGTGTTGGTCGCCTACATGTGGTGCCCCCTGTTCTCGCTAAACGACTGACACTTGTCACCCTGTGCAGCCTTTGATCAATCTTCAGCGACAAGTACATCTTGCTGCTTCTTTCTTGACTTTTACTCTCCAGCAACGGTCCTTTTAGGGCCTGGTCATGTCTATTTCTCAGCTCAAGATTCTTTTTTGGAATGCTGGTGGTCTTATGCAGGACAAGTTCACTTGTATAAAACTAAAAGATACAGCTTACCTTTTGCGATTAACTCGAACATTGTACGCTTTGGCAAGTTATCTCTTCTTGGTGAGGTAGCACACTTCACTGGCAATTACAGATTTATTTTTAGAGTATCCAACAGATTTATTTGAGAAGGCAGAGATATGAATATTTCTGTCATTCCCAAAAAATCAGTTAGCATATTGTTCTTAAACTATACAACTGAAATCCATAAAAGCACTGATTCAATCCTGTAATTTAGTAATTATTTTCATTTGAAATATTTAAAAATTTATTTTTGATAAAGCAACGTGACCAGGAGCAAAAAAATAGATAAACTATATACTATAATATATTATTTGTATCTAACCAGTCATGAGATGTGGAAAAAAAAAAAAAAAAAAAAAAAGAGTTCACACACATACACACATGGAAAAAAAATATGTATTAGTACACTAGGGATTTATTTTGATTTTTTAATCTGAGAAGGAGTTTGTAAAAACAATCTTGGGAATCTGTTTAAAAAAAAGAATATACTAGTACTCGACTACATACAGCACTTATCAATATTTTTTATATTATAGAAGATGTTTACAAGAAAAATAAAATCTTGAAACCCACTGTTAAAGCATATCCAGTAATTTCTTAAAATCAGGGAATGCACATACATGTGTTACGTGCAATAGATATATGTTAAAACATGGAATTCAAAACTATTCAGCATTCTTGTGTACAAGGTGATTCAAAATTAGAGGGACAAACTTTTAAGAAACGTAGGTTATAACAAGACAGTCCAGAATCACAAAGCGATGAGAGGTCGGAAACATAGTCTTTAACCTTTTAATAATCACTTAGAAGACATGTTGAAGTAGCCGTGAAATTTCTGGTCCAGTTTTTTCAAAAACTAATGCATCTTTCACAAATGGCACTTCATAAAAATTGTTAATTCAGATTTTTTTAATGATTACATTGATGAAATTGTCAGCAGAGAGCCCATTCTTTATGAAACTTGGCTAAGAAATTAGATGCACAGTTCAGCACTTCTTCTAATGTGATTATTAACACATACATGAAGAAGACATTTCCGGTGCCACATTGATATGTGATTCTGAGCCATCTTGGTGTATTCTACCCTTCCTAAATGTTTGTCCCTCTAATTTTGAATCACCCTATATACCACCTGGGAAAGAGTAGTGTCATAGCACAAATGCTGTTCCTATGTTACTACTATCAATGAATCAAAAAAAAAATATATATATATGTAAATTACCTTAAGTTAGGGGACTAAGTTTCCAAATTATGTGGCTGTTGGTGTGTGCAATAGAATACAAATTTCTATAGAAGTTAAGACCTATTGAACTGTTATATTTTTTACAAAACCAGCTTCTTGGAGTTCGCCTAATATTGTTGCAAGGATGTTGAGAAAGATATTCTTGCAAGTTATGCTAATTAAACAAAAAAAGTTATATCTTAAATAATAAAATTAACAAATTAGCACATTTAGAAGACACTAAAAACTTAAATAATAAAGTTTTTCAAAAAATGCTTGAATATTATTATATATACAGAAATAAATAATCGGGTAGTTTAATAAATTATCCAACATTTTGTGTAGTATGTTAATTAAACAAGATATTTTATAATATTTTAAATAAATTTAATAAATGTAGCACACAAAGTAAAACATGCATAACTTAAAATAAATCGTAAAGTTAGGTGAATATTAAGATATACACAAAATATAAACACCTTATCAACTGATGAAAATTGAGAACTTTTACATGTACTAATTAAGTACAACATATTACAGTAGTATGTTTTAAACACTAACGTAATAAATGTAGGGTATCTTAATTAAAAGCACATTACAAGAAATCGTGCGATTTAAAAAAAAAAAGAAAAGAAAATGCTATTGCAATGCACTCTGTATAACTGTGTAATGTGCATTAATCAGCAGTGTTAGAAAGAATATGAATTGCAGTTTATGTATTGCAAAAGAAAATAATTAACATAAAGGCGTAAAGAAGCAATAAAACTTAATAGATACTCACAATAAAACTTTAACATTCCAACTCTAACGAAAACAAATAAAAATCGCAAATTTATTTTGCGAGTTTAATCTGTATGCCTTTGTACAAAAAATTATCTTTACAAAACTGACTGACTACTGAACTTATATCGTTATTAAAATGTTTTAAAACACTTTTGCGAGTCCTTTTATTTCTATTCTATCTATTATATTGCTTAGCAAGGCTTAAATAACCACTTTCAGCCATCATGAGATCGCCGTTAAAATCAAAACAAACTCGCTAGCTGCTAGCAGACGATGGAGGTAGATCACGTGATATACGTATTCGGCAGGCTGTGACGTCACGTGAAAGGACCCCATAGGCTTGCTCTACATGACGTCGATTCACGTCAGTCTCCTTTGAAGGTCTGCTGCTGTAGTCGGTAGTGGTGTGTCGTTCCAACCGGAAGCGTCTTTCCAAATCCACAAAGCTGCAACACTTTGGCGCTATTGGCGCATTACGCACTTGGCGAGAAAAGGAAAGATGGAAGCGATAACGTCAGAACAATGGCGGCGGTACAAACTAAGGCGCCCCCTATGCCGGTGCATGAACTAATATCCAGGACGTGAAGCGAGCTTGGCGCTGCTTGGCACTTGGCGGTTCCATGCTCTCTGCTTTGGCGACCGAGAAATCGGCGTCCGGCGTCCTTCCTGACTTTCTGTGCTGTGCTGATGAAATCGGATTTGCAAGCGTGATCAATGATCAATCTTCGCACAAAGGTAAGTATCACTTAGGTATTATCGATTTCTTGATTTTGATTTTTGTTTGTAAATTTTTTGTAATTCTAATAAAAATTACTTTTCAGATATTTTGTTACTATATGGAGCTTTGAAGTTTGTTGCTCCTACCATTAACAAATAAAAACAAACAATGCTTATCACATACCTTGATTAAAATCTCTAAATTATTGCAATATGGAAATAATAAAATCAAAATATCTAAAATTATTTCACTGTATAAAATATTAATAACGTAATTATTTGTTGCTTCTACCCTTAACAAATAAACAATCGAGAACGCAAATATTAATCTGAAATGTACTATCAAAAGAATGCTTATTCATACAAAACTGTATGTAAACAGTCAGTATGAACCTGAACAGCCGTTAATACCGTCATTAATATAATATTTGATATTTTGATTTTATTAATTAACCGCGATTTTAATTAAGGTATGAGATAAGCATTGTTCGTTATGATTTGAATTAGTTCTTTATTTTGCTTACGTAGTCTTTTGTCAGAATGCTAAAATATATATTTTTTTTTTTTTTTTTTTTGTCTTTTTTATTTGTTATTTTTGTGAGGTATTGCCTTTAGAATATTATTTGTTTGCATTGTTTAATTTAATCTACTAAAAAGAGAAAGGGGGGGGGTTGAGGGGGGCACAGCCCCCCTCACTCAAAAAGAAAAGTTATTAAATTTTATTAAACCGAATCTATATGTACATGTAAGCTTGTTATCTGTTTAATTTTTTTTTCATAAAAATATTTAAAAGCCATTAAAATAAATCATAACAAAATTAACGGCGACGATCAATTATCTCGGAACCAGCGCCATCCGATCCGCCATATTGTTTACAATTGGCATCGGCAAGGCAAACTTGGGTTGGCGACAAGATTTTGTCGCCAAATCAAAAAATCGCCAAAAAGGGACCATACTAAAGCTGTTCCAAGTAAACAGTGTCCGATAAATTACTCCCAAATGTAAAGTAGCACCCCGATTTCTAAAAAATTAATCGGTTGATTCCTACTTTAGGACTCCCACTCTCGCCAACGTAAAAAATCGCCGCGTTTTGGCGAACCTTCCTGTCAATAGTCCGTGATCGCGCATGCGCACAAGTTTAACGCTTCCCAGAGAAACTGGATGAAATTAATGTGAACAATTCAGCATTAAACGCACCAAATACGGAGTTTGACGACAATTATTAAAAATTAATTAGTTGGCAAGTAAAATAAATGTAATGATGTACTTACATGTTCCAAATGACTTCATTTGACAAGAATTTATGAGCAGATTCTTTAAATTTATATGTATTTCCTTTATTAAAAGCGGATTCGTGAATTTTTACTTTATTTTAACCAGTGAAGTATGTTGAATCGCAACAATTTTAGGAAATGGAATCAGAATGTTAAAATAATTAACAAAAGAACTAATTCTGCAATGATTTTTAAAAATTTGCAAGGCAAATTTAAAACACCTCACCAAATTAAGAAACAGAATAGATAAATTCACCGAATCTGCTGTTTAGAAATAGTTATCAACTAATAAATTCGAAAAGAACTCAATTCTTTTAATTTAAAATATTAACATTTAAAATTGTCCTAGCAACCAATTTTCAGATGCCAGAAATTTTTGCGTCCGTGATATTAAATTATATCATTAATGCATAAATAAAAATACATATGTATACTTTAATATTTAAAGTTACCCTAGCAACCAAATTTCCCGTATCAGATTTATTTGAGCTTGACGATGCTAATATAAATGAGTTGAAATCGTCTGCTCCTATTAATACGTACCAATATGAAAATAAAACAGGAATTTAGTATGCAGTGTTTGCGAAATTATACTTTACTGGGTAAAAGCCAATAGAAATTTTCTAAACTCAGATGGAAAATGCGTAAAAGGATACTAAACCTTATCGTTGCCTACGTAATACTACATATGTACTGTATGTAAGTACATGTAATACTACATATACTGGAATACCGGCTGATTACTGAGAGAAATTTACGAATAAACCCATTGCCATATGGCTGCAATATAAATACAAAAAATCATGGCAACTGTATATCAATATTTATCGTCGCGTTGGCGAGAGTGGGGGGTCCTAAAGTAGGAATCAACCAATTAATCATATACACTGTAGGCAGCAAACGGCAAAAATTTACTTCATGAAAAGAGAAAAGAAAGAAGCAATATTTTGAATGGAACCGAGTATGTTAGTGTGCCATAACTGCCGCCATGTCGTTTGTTTATTTACATCTGAACCACGGTAGGCTTAAGCAAATTCAAGTTTTTGTAGTCATTTACAAATCCTACAAGAAACAATTCACAATTCTAGTTAATGAATCAAAGAATACATACCGTCTAGTTACCGAATATGAGCATCAAAAACCTTAAATCGGGAGCAATAAAAAGATACAATTAAAATCTCTCAATCCCGCAGGAAATTAACATGGATGGAACGTAGTTTGTTTGTAGTACTAGACACAGACAATCCGATGCTACAGACTGTGGACTTCCTATACCGCTAATGGAAATTTTTTTACAATGGGGAAACGCATAGACAGTAGCGCGCGAAGTCGAGGACATGGAATATATGGCAACCCGGGAGAGGTACCAAGGAGCTTAAGGCTTATCGCTCTTTTGGCGAGATTTTTCAAAGGAAAACATAAAAAATTATTCCCCGTACTTAGTTTATTTTTAATCTTATTGTAGCCGAGGATTACAGTCCTGAGAAAGCTCAAGACTGCAGAATTACTTCATATAAGCAAACACGGGCTCATAAATTGTATATTTAAAAATCCAAGATCTTAAATTTTTATGTAAAAATATCTGAATTATTATTTTTTTAGCAACAAAAAAAAAAAAAAAAAAAGAGAAATAAAAAGTTAAAAATGATCGTAAAATCATAATTTTTAGATATTCTCCTTTATTTTCTTATTTTTAATTCATGTTCTTTAAATATTTAATATCATTAATACATTGATTTATTATTAAAATATTTATAAAAATTTTCCATGACTGATGCTCTGACTTATAAAAATTGGTATTTTTAAGGCAAATACATAATCTTAGATGGTTTACTTGCAGTTATTTTAAAATCAGATACTTATCTTTTATATCCAGACAGTGTAGTTTTTCCCCCTTTAAATGTGTCTTGGAAAAACTAGTTCTTTTTGAGAAGATAAATCATGTTTAGAATAAATATGTTAATTTTTCAAATTACACAGGGTATTTAATCACTGTAAGTATTAATAAAAGCATCAGAATGCTTACTAGCAGTTATTTGCATCAAACTAAAAATACTACTTTTTATATAATTTGGTATGTAATCCAATTACAGAGTACTCCCCCCCCTTTTTTTTTCCAAAATTCTACTACTTTGAAAAAAATTAGTTTCTACACATAACATATATTTCTCCTTAAAATTAATTATTCTAAACTCTTGTACTTCTATTTTCTCCTGTAAAAAGTAAGATAATGTACTACCAACTATTTTTCTGAAATCATGTTAAGATATTTTTAGTTCAATATCTTGAACTAGTTGTTTTTTTTTAAGTAGTGCAAGTCTATTTTTGACCCCCCCCCCCCCTAATATATATAATAATGATAACAATGAATGCAATTTGTTACTAGATTTTTACCTGTAAGAAATCTCTTTTCACTTTTTTAAAAGGAAAGTAAACTTCGAAATTCTTATAATTTTTTTGAATATACATTTACACAGTTAATGAAATTAGAAGCTTCCTATTTATATAAAATGACCCAGGTTTTTTTTTTTTTTTTTTTAAGTAGTGCAAGTCAATTTTTGACAGAAAATAACAATGAATGCAATTTTTTTATCAGCTTTTTACCTGTACACAATCCTCTTTTCACCTCTAAGGGGGGAAAAAAAAGGAAGAAAGGGGGGGGGAGACTTCAAAATATGCATTATTTTTCCAATATACACTTACACAGTTAATGAAATTAGAAGTTCACAAAACCTTAAATATCTCCATATAATATAAAATGGAGTGTCACCACTTTCCCAAGAAAATAATCCATATGTATTGCAACCTTTATTATTTTTTTACTGTATTTAAATTGGCTATTTCTGCATTAAATGCTTCGTTTGATAGAATTTCTATCAACACTCATGCTTTATGTAGAAATAATAAAAATTGTTAAATATCTTCTCTTAATGGAAATAATGCAATGGATAAATACAACTTCAGACTGTTTAGTTTCCTAATTTTAGACAACAATTATGGAAGTATTTAACAATGCGACCATTGAACAAATTAATAGAACTAATGTTTTCTCTGTATTTCTGAGTACAGAACTTAAGAACCCCCCAAGAAAAAGCATTAAATAATCGAAAAATATTGTAGTAGCAAATCATTTCTCACAATTTCTGTAAATTGTTGAACTTCACAAAAAATTACAATCTGCAAGAATTCATTGAATGACTATAAAAAAGGGAATTATTTAATAACCGTATACATACCCCTCTCCCACCGAAAAAAAAAAAAAAAAGCTTAAAATGTAAGATAATTTTTAAAAGTATACAACTTTTTTATCTTGTTGATATCAGGGATAGCATGTTATTACATTCAATTATCCAAGTATTTTTTTTTTTAATTGACATCATATAATATTATATTTCAACACCAATCAGATTTTTTTTTTTTTTTTTTTTTTTTTTTTTTTTTTCTGATTTTAGCTGCAAAAGTGTTACTTAAATAAATGAATATTTACATTTCAAAATGTTACTTACCACCTCATTTACTTAAGTACCTACCTTTAGACTGAGTGAACTTAAAAACAATAGATGCACATCAATTAATGTTGTCATGCAGGTTTTTCTTAAAAAATATTTTTTTAAGCTAAAAGCTTTAATAAAATACTAAACTGTATTGAATAAAGTCAGCTAAACGTAATACAAGAACAACAAAAAGCATACATGCAAATCTTTTATTTTTGTAAATTAAAAATAAAATAAATACATGATTAAAATATACTAAATATTTTAAAGTAGTTTTGTGGAAAAAGAATTGTAGCCCGCATTTGTGCTAATACACATAATCTTTCATCCATTTATTATAACATTTCAACATCTGGTATGACATCTTCAACAGCAAGAAACCTAAAAAAAAAAATAATAATAATATAATAATAATAATAATAACTAAAGCAACTTATTCATTGATAACATCTCAATAAAGGCTAGAATAACCTAAAAACAAAAACATTGGGGGGAAGGCTCCACTCTTCCCCCCTTTAACAAGGGTCCTGTTGAGAAACCTGGTGTTTTAAGAGAAAACTGTTTTTTTTTTTTTTTTTAAGGGTAAAATATAAGGGTCTGTGCAGATGAAAATTGTGTTCGTTTTGCAGTCTCTTCACAAATCACAATAGACTAAAACAGCCCTTCCACACAAAAATGCAAATGATTAAAATGTGGGTCCCTTCACAAAATTGCAATTGACTAAAACGGCCCTTCAGAAAAATACAATCTAACCACCACCATTAAAAACCAACATTCACTGGCATTTTACCCTACATTTCAAATTGCTGTTATCAATAATTTTAAGAAGAAAGTGAATTGTTTTAAAATTGAGGAAAATTCAGAAAAATAAGTGTTGAAATTCACAAGAATAAGTGATTTTTGCAAAAGTGGGACCCTGGAAATTTTTTTTTGATCGACCCCTGAATATGCATCTTGACAAGTTAATATAGTTGTTGGATCTACGCCACTAAATCTGTCACTTAAATACTTTGCAAACAACTGAGGTTAAAGCACATAATTTTTTCTGATATGCAGTATATAATGTAATACAGAAAAAGAAAATGGAGGTAAGGTTCAAATGAAGAATTTTTGAGAGATGTGAGTTCATATAAACTTAAGTAATGGCATAGTACTACATTGTACAATCTAAATAAATTCAATTTTAATTATTTGCCAAAGAAATATCGGAAAATGCGAAACATCCATCAAAATGCATAGTGGGTGAACTACTCAAACCTAAAAATTATATAAAGATAACTTATAGCAATAAAATCAGAAGCAATATCTAATTTTATATAATTGATTTTGTGAACCTGATGAAGAAAATTGAAAGAAGTTTCAATTTTTTAATACTCTTATAAAAGCCCGAGAAATTGAAGAAAACCCAACGCCCAAAACAGAATCAAAAGTCCTGAGACTTGGCATGTCAGTACATACATTTCTTGAGGAACTTAGTTAACCCTTTTTCAGCTGTCAGAAATATCAACTGACTGGGTTATTTTCCAGTCTTAAGTTTCTGATTTTTATGTAATGTACCATTTCTTTTGAAAACAAATTTAGATGATTTAATATAAAGTGAGCAGAAAATGCCAGTGGTTAGATAAAATTAAAAGATGCAAAAACTCAAACACATTAAGATTTCACTGAATTACTGAAATACAACATATGAGCAAGATTATTTATTTATGTTGTACGAAAGACAGCCCTTTGTAAAATGCTCAGCCATCCGCTTGAAGAGAAAAGCTATTTAACCAACTTATGTGGGTGGCTGCACTTTTCACAGCTGATGAAGAGTGGATCTTTTGCACTACTCCAAATCGAAATGATTATCTTGTTGATGAAAACCAACTTATGCCAGGGATATAACCAGGATGAAATGTTAGATAGAGCTTTGAATCTAGTTTGGGGGGATGTCGAATATAAATCTTGGTAGCCGAGGGAACAGGAAAAGAGACTGTTTTTCAATTTGTATATTTTTTTCTAGGTTATTTATTTCACAAAATGCCGCATTTTAAAAATATTTAACATTCATTATGTTAATAATCTTTCATTGTAATTCCATGAAAAATATTCAAATGATACGTTGAGAGAATGCAGTACTGGATATCAATTAGAGCAATTCTTCTGCAACAATAATTTATAAAATATAGTTAATAGTACCATTTGCAATCTATTAAATGGTACCCAATTAAAAAAACATTAAAATAAAAAATTGTAACAGTCAAATTTTGAAATGAAAAAATGCATTTGTTTCATTTTAAATATGTACGATAAAGCAAAATATAAATATTGTACAGAGTGATCAATTAAAAAGAGTATACGTTGGTTTTTCTTATTGCCCTTAAATCTGACGAATGTGGCAACTATTCAAACATTAAAATATAATTTTGTTAACCTTGCTTACGTGTGAAAGACGATTTAAAGCACTGTTGGACTGTTACAACTTTATGTGTGAGGTAAAACAGAAACGAAGACACATGTTACTTAATCCTGTGAACATTTTCTTTTTGAAAAACGTAATTTAATTCCAGTTTTTTTTATATTATCAGTCCTCACGGCATATGTTGAACATGTTTGCCGACATTTTTAATTCAAACATGAACACGTTAAAAGTTTTAACTTTCCTTCGAAATCATTGCACGGCAGTTTTGTGTTCTCAAAAAAATTCAAGACCTGGTGCTACACGCAAACAAGAGCAATAAAATAATTAACTGTATATGTTGAAATCTAGCAATTGTGATAAGAAATTCCCACTAAACGATGGTTATTTTTAATGATGTAAAATTTAATGATTGTTAAAAATCATTCATTTCTACACTATATTATTTATGGTACTACGTATTATCCTGACGGTCTGCCAAGATGAGCAATTTTTTGCCAAGATAAATACTGGGCACATGAAATTAATGGTTTTGAATACGATTGGCAACAGTTTGACAACAGATTTGTTGAAAAAATAGTTTGGCAGGATAATACGTAAGTCAGCGGTTCTCAACCTTTTAACGTAGCACCCCCCAACAAAGGCTAACTTAGGGTGGCATGCCCCCCCGTCCTCACATTTTTCAGCATACATTGTTTTTTAATCCTTAAGAATGAACATTTAGTCGAATTTTATACAAAATAATGTTATCAGTAAAGTTTGAATGAACATTTTAAGCAAAAGTGGATATATTTCTGAGTAAAAATGAGAATAAATAAGATGATTTTTTAAAAACGTGCATCACTACTTGCTCTTTGGTTTTTCTCGTGCACCCCCCCCCCCCCATGGAAATTTAAGGTTGAAGACAAAATTAACCATATGGCTACCTTTTCATTATTTGTGTAGAATAGCAGTATTTTCACACTAATTGACCCTTTCTTAAAAATACACCCGATCAAAACAACCTTTCTTTGCTATTTCACACTAAATTTTAAATTGGTTTTTGTTTTATATATTATTTTAAGAAAAAAATGATTTTTAAAAATTCAAAAAATGGACATTGATATTCACAAAAACAGATAATAAATTTCACTAAAATAAACAGTTTTCCAAAAATGGGACCTTGAAAAAAAATTCTTCAATCAACCCCTGTTTATTGACCCACAAGTCTTACAGACCATTACGACAGAGATCAAAGTAAGAAAATAAGTCTCCAACTCAGTCTAGGGTTGGACAATTATGTTACAGATATTACAAAGAAACTTTTTTTTAAGAGTTATTGCAGTAAATATAATTTTTTAATACCTAAAGCCGGGAAATTTCGGGGGCCCCAAGCTATTTCACTACTTGCGTGTGTGAACATTGGTTTCTGAAAATAGCACTCTCTATTGTTAAAAACTAGTTTATGATGTATATTCTCAAATTCGAAATACATGTTTATTATAAAAGTAAACTGGGCTGAGTTGGAATTTTATTTCCAATCCATAAATAAGTTAGTATAAACAAAGAGAAAAGGGGTATTAAAAATAGTACTAGAAATTTCATAAATAAAAGATGACACACAACTTAAAAATGACTTGAAATGAGTTCAATACGTAGATGATATCATAAAAATTTTCAAAAAATCATAATACAAGAGACGGCTCAAGAATACATTAAAACAAGTTAATACTAGTAATATTGTAACACATGTTTACTGTATCTGTCAATAGTAGCAATATTTCCACAGAAAGTTAAACTAGAGTTAAGCAAAACGAAGTAAAATTGATTCCGATTTCATTCACACAGTCGATTCCATTAGAATAAATTCAATTTCAATTTTGATCGGAATGCCACAGTTATATGCTTAGTTGAGTTGAAAAGTCAATATGCATCTCAAAATAATTATAATATGTTTATGTATATATTATGCAGTACTTACTTATCTAACTCCTTGTAGTAAACAAGTACAGGCTTCTACGATAACAGGTACAACGTGATCAACTTCGGAACAGCTTTAGTATGGTCCCTTTTTGGCGATTTTTTGATTTGGCGACAAAATCTTGTCGCCAACCCAAGTTTGCCTTGCCGATGCCAATTGTAAACAATATGGCGGATCGGATGGCGCTGGTTCCGAGATAATTGATCGTCGCCGTTAATTTTGTTATGATTTATTTTAATGGCTTTTAAATATTTTTATGAAAAAAAAATTAAACAGATAACAAGCTTACATGTACATATAGATTCGGTTTAATAAAATTTAATAACTTTTCTTTTTGTGTGAGGGGGGGCTGTGCCCCCCCTCAACCCCCCCCCTTTCTCTTTTTATTAGATTAAATTAAACAATGCAAACAAATAATATTCTAAAGGCAATACCTCACAAAAATAACAAATAAAAAAGACAAAAAAAAATAAAATATATTTTAGCATTCTGACAAAAGACTACGTAAGCAAAATAAAGAACTAATTCAAATCATAACGAACAATGCTTATCTCATACCTTAATTAAAATCGCTAAATTGTTTCAATATTGAAATAATAAAATCAAAAAATCAAATATTATATTAATAACGGAATTATTTGTTGCTCCTACCATTAACAAATAAACAAGGTATAATAACAAAAAACAAACAATGCTTATCACATACCTTGATTAAAATCTCTAAATTATTGCAATATGGAAATAATAAAATCAAAATATCTAAAATTATTTCACTGTATAAAATATTAATAACGTAATTATTTGTTGCTTCTACCCTTAACAAATAAACAATCGAGAACGCAAATATTAATCTGAAACGTACTATCAAAAGAATGCTTATTCATACAAAACTGTATGTAAACAGTCAGTATGAACCTGAACAGCCGTTTTAAATTTCAAAAATAATTAAATAATAATAAAATTTAATGTAAAATAAAGCCATTAAAATAAAACCATAAAGCACATGGCAGATCAACCATTCGAACGAACCTCCCGCGCTAAGAAATACACGGGGCTCAAAAAGTTCATGAAAGGAACAAACGGTCACGATTTGCCGGACGAACACGAGCGCATCCGTGACGTCACGGAAGAATCCACTTTTCGCCCGAGGTTAGGGTTACCGCTCCGGAGCATCCGACGGCGGGGTTACCATATTGGCATCCTTTATCGCGCCTAAAAAGTCGCCAAAAATAAAGCGCGCCAAAGGGACCATACTAAAGCTGTACCGTTTACTTTTTATGTTTAGTATGTAGTTTATAGTTTTTAAAATTCCTGTTCTGTTTATTTTTTCTGGCATTGGTGCATGCGGAGGGGTCCACTTGCCCCTCCCCCAAATTTAAAATATGCTCAACTATTTTATAAATTGAAATGCATTAAAAAATATAGTAAAAATGTTTTTGTGTTCTTCTAGAATAATCTGTGCATCCGACCCTGCTACTTTATGAGATAGAATGCTATTTAGCAATGCAACTTACCTCCAAAAATGGTTAAAATATCAAGCAAGTCCTCTTTACTTCTGCCAAATGCTATCATGGCATACAGCTAATAATGAAAAGTATTTCTACATGTCATCGAACAGTACAACCTTCCTCTTAAATCCTTTCGTTTTTGTTCCTGTATTTTTTTCTTGTATTGAGAGCATGTTTAAATCTTTGTTTCATCTTTGTGTATGCCATTAATCAAACTCTACTTTTGTAATACATTAACTCATACCTTTCTAATACCTCTGATTAATACAGATTATACAGTAATTTTTTTTATCCATGATTTTTTTAATGTGTTTTTAATTCAAATTCTCTACATTTACAATGTTAGTACTTAAAATATACTTTTATAAACTGTCGTATCTAATTAATACTTGTTAATATGCTCAATGTGTTCATCAGTTTACATAGGGTGTTATTTTCTGTGTACATCTCAATGTTCACCTATCTTCTAGTGATTTATTTTAAGTTACGCATGTTTTACAAAATGTGTTACATATATTAAAGTTTTTATATTATTATTATTTTACCTTGTTTATAATTAACATAGTACGCAAAATTACTTGGGTGCATGTTTCTGTCTTTATAGTAATACTCAAATAATTTGATGATGCCATTTTTCTTTTAAAGGTGTAGGTTAATTTATTACATATAAGCTTTCACTAGCTGGATAGCAGGCATGTGGAGCAGGTATAAATGCAATTCTGCTTCACACTTGCTATTTTGCTGGAATTATAAGCTACCATACTTTTTTTAAATAAAAAATGACTGATGGTGCTCTTGCTGTGAAGTCACATCGAAAAGAGGACTGCTTTATCCCAACCAGCTGATTCTAGGTGCAGCATTTACCTCTTGGGAATATAGAATTTTTTTTCTAGATCTGCCACTGATCGTAAATTTTCTTATTTTCTGTGAGTTGGTACTGGAATGAATTTTGTTAAAAAATGGAATATTTTTTGTGGTTTGTAAATGGAATAACCTATTAGTGATACGTCTGTGAAAATTGAGGTAAGTGCTTTAGTTTAGTTAAACGGTTTTATTTTGTGTATAGATTGGTTGAAGATTTTTGAGTAGCTATGCTGAAAATTGTTTAATCCATTGTAGTTATTTTAAGTTTAAAAATGGACCACTGCTTGTCAATTTGTTTAATTGCTGTACAGTAAATTGTGGAATTTACAGAAATGTTTTTATGTTTATATTTAATTATTGGTTGAGGATTTTTTTTTTAGTTGTTTTGTTGTAAGTTTAGTTATTTTGTTTTAACTAATAAAATTAAGGGATGCAACGTTCTCAGGTAAACATACTGCATTTGCTTAATATGCCAGATATTACAAATATCCAGCAGTTATATCCGTCCAAACATTTCGTACTGCAAAATAACATATGCATAATCAGTTCTAAAACTACAAAGGTAATGTTTTTTAATCAGAATATTTCACTTTTAATGAATTTTCATATTACATTTTTATCGCATGAAGAAAACAGGAAAAAAAAATTAAGCACGTTTAGCTTTTTTCGAGACAGTAAATTCTGGTGCAGTCGAACATTTTTGTAACTGAAGAAGAGCGAATCTTTTGTACCACCTGAAACAATTATCTTGATACATAGCTATTTTTAGGGGGTGCTTTTTTACAATGTTTTGAATTTCAACATCAGTCTTTTGCCGAGTGTTCTTGTTAAAAATAATAATTGTTCTTCATTCTTTGGTAAATTTTTTCTTGCTTTTTTTTTTCAAAAATTAACCATGTTTCTGAGAATATAGTCTGTCGTTTTATATACTGTTGTCTGCAGGAAAAGTTTTTTTTTCTTCTTTTTAAAGTAAGTAAATTTATCAACATATAATAAATACCAAACTTGCATTGATTCTAAAGGTAACATGCAGTGTTGTCTGCATAAACTTTAATTGCAGTGGGATAGGTGTTAATTTCATAGAAACAATCTCAAAAAGATTTTTGAATTAAATAATCTGAAACTGATGAGAAAATTTTTAAAAAATAATGATGAATATTTTAAGAAAACTTGTAACAATACAACTGAAAGGAAACATACTACTGCTAGATATCAGATTGAAATTTTGTCTGGATATTTAGTATCTGACCAAATTGACATCTATTTTGTCACTAGTAACCTTAATGCACATTTTAAATTTGTTAAAATTTCATGAGTCTCCTTAGTGACATTATTGTCATATTGTCAATATGGAGGCAGGTTACATATCAGTTGACGACTTTCAGCAAGGAAACAAAAATCGCCAAATAGGCTTACCCCCACTTATCGGGTATTTCTCCTGTTCAGCCTAGGAGCAGAATTATATTCAGTGTTCTGCAACATAACTTCGAACAGTTGCAAATGTTCTGCAGGCATTTTGTCCAAGTCTGACAAACCACAGTAAAATGCAAATTAGATTTTAAAAAATTGTGCAAAAAGTGAAGAGAGAAGGCAGAGCATAAAGGGCAGGGCACGTCGCTTTAATTACTCTGCAGAACATATCATTTTATATATTCTTTCTTTTAAAAGATGTAAAGTTCTGCAAAGATTGTGATTGTTCTGCGACGTACATCGCATTTTTACTTATTCTCTGCTTCCGGGCTGTTCAGTGGCAGCTTGTAATTTGAATAACTATTGTTGCTGCTTTAAAAAAAAAAATAATTGGGCACTGTTTTAATGTTGAAAAAACACAGCAAGTCTGGGAAGGCGTTGCATCTTATTTCTGACTTAATTTCTTAATTCTTTTAATTATTGCATTCAAGTAACACAAATATGCAATTATTTCATAACATACATCTTATTTTAGCTCTTAATCAATGAAAAATGTTTTGGTTTCATAATAACCTGGGCAAACGGAAAGAACTATTTGAGAAAGGCAGAATCACATGGTCTGCAGCATTCCCTCCACAATCGGGTTAGGTTTTCCTTGAGTATAGTTTACCATGTCGGCAGAGGGTAATCAAGACCATTAGCCGACATAATATGGCAGTATTATGAAGCCTGAGAGTAATCATTGAATGAAGCAATCATCACTTTGGGCAACAGCTAGAACAGTCCTGAGATCATACGCTTAGTATTGTCAAGAGGTATAACCCCAGAACTTTTTGTCTTAAATCTATATTTTCAGCAATTGCTTAGAAATTCAAAAGAAATTTTTCTTTTTTGCTCTTAAATTCAATATACGTAGTGGCTAGGTTCATGGCGCTGTGGAAGGAATATTTTCACATCATGGGCAGAGCGACAAAAAAATACGTCACAGATTACATGGTTTCTCCATGTTTGATGCATTTTCGCATAAACTACAAGCTAGCCAGTCTGTTGCGATGAGCTCTGCGAATGTGTGAGGACTTAAAAATTTTTCCTGATCACATGATGTTGATGTGAAGGATGCATTTTCACCTAGTTAAATTTGTTAATATAGTGAGTCATTTCCTTTTCAAACACGTTGACTAGCCACTACATTCAATATATGGCCCCCCCAAAGGTTTGTCACACTACGCCTGTGATGATGTTACACTCCAAAGTACATACTTTTGATTTCAATTAGCAAAATTTAAGGCTGTTTGAAGAAATGAAATCCCCTCACAGACTTTATGGACAAAAGAAAATAAACTAATTGTGCCAGGGACTCAAAACAATTCAGGATGATTCTTCATAAGTGTACTACACACTTTAATAAATTAAGTAACAGCTCTTTTCCCCACTTTCTGAAAAAATACTTCAACATGGAGTTGCATAGCAGAAATTTTCAGAGTGACACATTCTGCTAAATATTTGATTTTAAGGAATATGCCTTAAGAATTTTGGAATGAGTGTTTTTCCTTATAAAATTCAGTTTTATGGTCAGTGATTACGCCGAGATATTACCTTGATGATTTTTTAATTTTATTTACAGTCGACTCGGCAATAACTTTTAACGTACACAGTGAAATTTACGGTTAACACTAACAGTTATACCATTCAAGTGCCTTGGTAAAAGTTGAGTATGAGGTGTTGTACCCCTTTCCGATATCTTTCCTTTTCCCTTCACGTGAGCTCTCTCCATGCAGTATGCCTAACTCTACATAACAACGGAAAAGTTGACTGTGCAATAAATTTTGGACAAATTGTTTTATGGAAGGAAAAAAAAAAAACAAAGGAGGTTGGCATTGTAAAAAGAAAAAAAGATAATCATTGTTCTTTTACTTTTGAATTTAGTTTTCTTCTTTTTCATATTTTGCTGCCTCACAGATAAAATAAGGTAGGTATAGGTATATTTTGATAAAATAATTATCACTTGCCGATTTTAAATTTTAAAAATCCAATTATTGTACTAGTTTTTGTTGAATTGACATTTATGTACCTAGATGTATAATCAGTTATTAATTATGTGTTAAAAACAATTTAATTATGTACTTGAAAATTTTGCATGTTTATTGTTTTAACTGCTCCTTTGAAATGGAAAATACTCTTAAAAAGGTGGAGTATTTTTACTCTTCTGAAAAAATCCTAGATCGATCACTGGTCTTGCCCTTCCAGTGATGTAGAAAATTATGGAGCCTTACCAGGAAAGTACATACCATAAAATTTAAGGAGGTTCACTCTCTCCAATGTGGAACAATTTTTTATCTTTTTTCCTGGAGCAGAAGGTGAGAGATATCAAAATTGCTTCTTAAAATGAGCAACCGTCCAATGAGATTTAAGACAATAAGGTTAGTGTAACATTCAGGGGCGTAGCCAGAAATTTTTCATGGGGGGGGGGGTACGACTACTACAACTCATATGTATGTATGCGTGTGTGTGATAATGTAGTGAAGAATATACATTTTGTATGACAAAAAATTCCTCATGGGAGGGGGGTTATGACCCTCTAACCCCCCCCCCTTGGCTAAGCCCCTGGTGACATTATCACTTTATAATTGCAAGATTCACTATTCATATTGTGACTTGATAGCAACATCATTAGATGACTGGTCACAAATGAAGCCTCACTGTACATAATAACAGATAATTTATTTACAAGTGACAATGTGCGCTTTTAGGGTAGTTACATATTTTTTTTTAATAAAGATGACAACATTACACAAGCCAATTTGTTTCTAGTACTTCTTTAAGAGACATTCATTTAAAAAAAAATTACTGAAACTTTTCCATCTTTTTATTTACAAATACATACAATACAATATATTTATAAATTTGATTTAATGGATCATCATACTCACACAGAGGGATCATAGTTCTCATCTCTCTTCGGTACTTTCTTATATGGATTGATTTCTGTCTCTTTTGCAGCTTGTACAAGAGGGAAGATGACTCTTGATCTGTTTTGCAAGCCGAAAAAGTACAAGTACAATGTTGCTGTTTCAAATGTAAAGCAAAATTGTACAAGTACTCATTAGGCATAAAAATCAAGCTGCATTGATGACATTCTAAGGACTCTAAGGATTTCATGATGACAATACTTTCTGTACATGGTAGTAGACATAAAAATACTTTGTTGCACAAAATTACAACCTATCTACTTTCTACCCCACTTTACCAAAGAGAGGAAAACACTAGGATTCTTCATTCAGTTGAATATTTATTGATAATTCTCGATTCTCAACAAAATTGTTAAATAAAATTTTTAAGAAGATCAGCTGCAAAGTGTTTACTTAATTAAGCATTCTCTTACCTGTAAGGTATATCTGAATGTTTTTTTTTTCTTTTTTTAAGCCTTCTTTTAAAATCCTTTAAACGGATACTGTCATTAACTATTTAAAATTCTGTTAATAAAATAAGTTAACAAAGTTACATAAACACTATTTAACTCTCTAGCATTACATAGATTTATATAATGTCAGTTAATACATTAATAAAGATTGGTAACTCTTTTACTCAATTTTATTAAGTAAGAAAAGTTCTTTTATTGCAAGTTAGAACTGCTTTTAATTAGAATGTTTAGTGCCCCTTCTAACAAATACAATGCCTTTTAAAAATAATAATACCCTTTTTTAAAAAGTTTGCACCTTGCACTTTTCCTAACATAGAATGAGCTCTGCATTAAGATACTGAAAAGTGACAAAAGTAATATAAAATACTCAATAAATATTAACTTAGAGCCTGAAATCAGCCGTTTAAAGGTGGATCATAATTCAGTTATGAAGACACACAAGAATAACATTGCTAAATACTAATCATTTAAAATGTAAAGTTATTTTCAGGCTTTTACACAATACTATAATTACAATGAACTATAAAAATATTTAAAAGTAAATTTTATGAGATTGAAATAAGTGCATTTTGCGGCTGGCTTTCCGATTAGCTACCGCTTGGCGACTTCCTACTACTGGCGCCGCGACAGGAGTGATTTCTCCCATTACTTGGCAAGCCTCTCCGTTCTTTGGAATGGAAAACCGGTCTGCGATTGTGATCCGGGACTGATCGTAACGAGAGCTGCCCGCTTAAAACGAATCGGACACTGATGCAGCTCATTTTAAAATGATTCGGTCGCGGATAGGATGCAGTGGCTGTTTTAAAAGAACTGCATCAGTTTATTTGAAAGTGGTTCCGTTTTTGTTTGCTAGTCTTTTCTCTTTTTGACAGAGAAACTCTATAGCTGGTTTTTATACAAACATATCCGTAGAATAAAAATTTTTCATAATTAATAGTACGGCAAAAATTCACGTTTTGTTAGGTTTTTGATTATTAAAAAAAAGAGAGAGAGAGAAAGAAAAGAGAGGAATTGTTTCTGTAGCTAATCTAAAATCCTAAGTAAAGTATGTATATTATTTATTGTAAATGAAAAGAGATAGTGTTCAGTATACAAATAGCTAGGGGCAACTATATTAATTACAGTAAAACCTGACAACAGCAATACTTAAGGGACCAAGACCAAATAAAATTTATCCAATATCGTTATAGCGAGGTTTTAACTGTATTATAAATTTGAATCGATTACGCAAGTTGCGACTACACGCTGAAACTCCCTCTTAATACCAGGTTTAACATGTTCACTCTCTTACACTGCGAAGATATAACAAGAATTTTGAGGTGCGTGAATTCAATATTATTCAAAATTTGAATGGCTTACGCAATTTGGGATTACATGTTGTAGACCGACACAAATTTTTACATTCTTGGCATATCCGAATTGTCCGTTTTTGTGTAATAAATTAGCTGTACAGTTAGTTTTCATACAAAGATGGGTATGCAGAATTTTTTTTAGGTTTCTATTACATACTTTTTATTTATATATGAAACTGATTTAAGTTTTCTTTCAAAAATAATAATCAAATAACAAATAAAATCTTTTAAAAAATATATTTCTTTCGTTGCTTTATAATATTTTTTTCCAAAAATTCACCTATTACAATACAAACTTACACCTGTAAACCTGTACATCTGATGGTGCCATTTTCCATGGGAACGGAGCTTAACGACTAGGGCACTGCGGGATACTATTCGTTTAATAATAACATTCTTAGAAAGCTGATGATTTCAATTTTAACAACTAGTAAACAAATGTAAGATATTCATTGAATGGGTAAAGTCACTAATACAGTTGATCATTAATCAAATCTTAACATTATTTTGGACATTAACATTCTGAACTTTACATATTCTGGACAATCTCTAGCACATTATTTTGAAAAGAGATTCTACTTCTAAAACATATTTTTCGGCCTTATTTTTGCTGATTTTGATAAAGATTAGGGGGGTGGGGCAGATTTATGTACCCAAGGATCTGTGCAGACGAAAACTGGGCCTATTTTGTGGCCCCTTCACAGAAATGCATTCGATTAAGCGGCCCTTCATTGGAATTTGACCCTACATTTTAATCTGATTTATCAATTATTATTTTCTTTTAAACGTGACTTTTATTAAAAATTGGTATGAAATTTCACAAAAATAAGTGTTGAAATTCACAAAATTAAGTATTGAAACTCACAAAAAAAGCAGTTTTTCACAAAAGTGGGAACCCTGGAAAAAAATTCTGAATCTCGGTATGTATTTGTTAAACTGAATTTAGGTGATGAGAAATAACTGAATTCATTAATCCAAGTCTAAGGAAAAAAGCATTCCTTTTCTATAAATATATTTTCTTTGGAGTCTTTCAAGAATGCTTAAGAAAAAAATTCTAGATATTAAAATAATAAGTTTACTCCTCTCTTTTCTTTATGAGTTTATTTTGTTACCTTCTAAGGTTCAGAGGGCTAACGATGATAATTTATAAACTTGAGAAGAAAAATTCTTCAATAGTTTTTTTTTTTTTTTTTTTTGAGTCAAAATCTGTTATATATTATGCTCTTGAACTTGCAAAGTTTTTTGTATTATTTGGAAGTCCTTTCATTGGTATAGTAACAGATAGTTACTAAGGTATCGGACTATGAAACTTATCACGGTGAACGTGCTCGTTAAATCTGTGAGGCTTTATATTCTTCTTCTCTGTTGTCTGCACTATTAAAAATGATTTACTTAAAAATGAGTACTTTAATGTACTCATATTTTTTTAAATACATTTGCATCATAAACGAGTACATGACGTAATTAAATATAAATAACCATTCCAACTGAAAAATAAGCATGTGGATAAATATAACATAATCGGTGTAGTAACAGATAGTTACTATAAGGTATCGGACTTACGATGAAACTTATCACGGTGAACGTGCTCGTTAAATCTGTGAGGCTATTCTTCTCTGTTATGGTGAGTGAGAAGTAGTATTAATGAAGATACCGATGTTCTTTGCTGATTTTTGCAATTTTAGTACACGTTCAAAAAAAATAAAACAAATAAAAGCCAATGACATATTACAGGGTTTTCATTATGGGAAAAAAATGGGTGAGAATTTCTCACTATAGATGCGAGTTGGGTAAATACCCAGTGGGTAAGGTATTTATAAATGGGTACTTTCACTTGCCTCCGGTAAACACCCCAAATCAGAGTATTTATGAATTTTAGTTATTTTTATAGCATGTAACTGGGCCTACAAGTCTGCAGGCCAGCCCTAGTTACATGCAATAAAAACGAAACTGCGAGGATTTTACGCCACTTTATGAAAAATGGAAGCATGCGCGACTTTTTCTTTTCTTTTCTATTTTTTTTTTTAAGTGGTCAAATCTTTCGAGGGGCGATAATTTTGTGCAGAATGAAACAATTTGTAAGGGAGAGAATTTCTCGCAGTAATAATTTTTTAATGCGAGGAAAAGAAAAGAAAAATGCGAGTTTCTCGGTCACGTTCTAGTAAACACTGTATTAAAGGATTAATGTATTAAATTTATAATAATGAAAAGAATTTAACAATTTCTTTATTATTTTCAAGATACAGTACCATATTCTTGTATAGTTCCTTAACAAAACAGTTTGTAAGCCTAGTATTTTTAAGAACACCCCCCGCACCCCCTTTACAGTCAAGCCTTTCTAACAAGAACAAAAAATGCGTTCTCAGTTAAAAGCAGTTAGTATAACTAAAATTTCTAACAAAATGCTTTCCGTCGAAAATATTGTTTGCAGAGGCAAACAAAATATTTGAAATAGACTAAGCGCTACAGTAGTTAATTAAATAAAAAATTTAGCGTCTTATTTGCTATAACCTGTTTGCTTAATCCTTGCATAGACGCGGCCGCGATTCCTTTTCTGTGACCATCATTGCTTCCTGGAATACGTCTTGTAGTCATATGCCATAGTAGGAGTAATCAAAGGTGCATGGGAGTGGATTCACTGCTGTCGAATTCTTTACAACGATGGAAGGATGCAGGTTAATTATTCATTGCATCAGGCGCGTAGCCAGAAAAAATGTCTCAAGGAGAAATGAAGTATATTCGTGTATAAATAGATGGAATTTTGTACGATATAACGCTTATGCTAAGTAATTTAAAAATTTGGGAATATATATTCCGATATCCCCCACCCCCACTGCGGTACATAGTGTGTGCGCCAGAAAGATTGTATTGGAAAGGCTTTTGTAATCATTGTTTCAGTATTTTTAACTTTGTTATGATTTGTTTAATCATTTGAAGGAAACCCCCCCCCCGTTCGAATCCAGTGAAAAGTTTCAAGAGGGGAAGAGCGATAAATGTATCCAAGCATTTTATTACAAATGGGCCAGTCGTTCTTCTTTTTTTCTCTTGAACCCAGGTTTAACCTGTTTATCTCGCAAGGGTGGTCTCTATCTGAGCAATCAAAGACACACGTGCAGGTGGGAACACTGGTCACAAAAAGTGAGTCCTTTCCGCTCCGTCCTTTAAAAAAATAAGAGCGAGCATGGTAAACATAGGTTCAATGGTGGATTAATTCCCTAAAGATTCAGCAAAGTTTTTGATTCAAGTGTGTTCAGGTAAAGGCTGAAATGGTAATCGCCCCATAGCCCTCCATTTGGATTCGCCACTGAAACCCTGGTTGTGTATTTTAATACATCAAATGATCCTGTCCTCACAATTTAGAAATAAAAATTACTCTCTCAGCGCGAGGTTAAATAAAGATTGATACATTTTTCAAAGGATGATGCGTCTCCCCCCCCCCCTTCCTATAAATAAATAAACAGTCTCGATTAGCGTGTTTTTTTTTTCTTCTGTTGCACGTTTTTTTATTTTTCCTCTGTATGAGTTGTAAATCCGAAATTAAAAAAATTTCCGAATCCTTTTGCTGAATACATTTGTGATGTTCAAAAATTTCCGAGTTCTTTTATTGGTTTGATAAGATTTTTCGAAGACTAGTTGGATTTCCATTTTAGTCACGCTGCTTAAATTCGTGAAAATAATGCTCCCTAAATTAAAAAATTTCTGACTGTTTGCTTTTATTTGATTAATTTGTGGAAGTTGAATTTATAAAGCTTCACATTTTTTGGCTTATTAAATTTATTCACGCATACACAATTCCATTTTTAACGTATATAAATTTTCATTTTTAATAAATTGCTTTGTGTTTAGCATTCACATTAAGTTTTAAACCGTGAGAAAGCCTAATGATAGATTTTCGCGTTCGACCTGCACGACTAGTCTACTCGTTTGTCAAAATCAAACCTGCTATACAAAACCATTTCTTGCTAACTGAACTGTTTCCCTCCCTCTCCCCCTTTTCCTAGAAAAATCTGTTGCACAGCCTCTTAAAATTGTCTGCCAGGTTGTTGACAAAAGGATTGTTCGTCGGCCGCCGATAAGGCTCTTGTAAAAGCTGATTGTCCACACTGAAAAGAAACATGTGGTCTTCTGGAATTCGCTCTGTAGGCAAAGAACTGTAGGTTCGCTTTATTTTTACTCCAATGGCCAGTGGCGTTTCCTAAAATTTTAGGTCTCCTTGCAAAATACAGGCAAAATATTTTCTGGGGACCTCATATCTTTGTGAAACATAAAGATTCTATAATGATTTTGTGTAAAGATTTCAAAATATAAATAAACACTAATCTTAAGCGAAAATTTATCAAAAGTACATTGGTTTTTTAAGTACATAGATTAAAAAGATCCTTTTACACAATGTTTGGTTAATTGTTGGATACATTTAAATTAATAACTAGTTGAAGTACCTGTAGTTGACGGGCACTTCAGCTACTCTTTAAAATCAAATGAAATTTAAAAGAAAAGAAAATCGTTAATTGTTTAAGTGGAATAACCAGCTATCGTATTAGCAAATGTCTTTTCCTTCGTTCAAGACAGTTCAACGTAATACCAAGAAAAAAAAGAAAAAAAAAATCACTACCTAAGATGTTGCCGAATTTCAAGTCTCCCTTGAGCTATTTTTGAGGGACATGCGAACAAAAATTTACACAATCTCTAAATCTGATTTTTAACCTTTTTTGGTTAATTTGACGCCTATAGTTTTCAGTAAACCACGCTTTAGTCGTTATTACGTGATGCGCAAACAAATATTTGCACATTTCAGCGAATTTGAAAAATCTATTCAATACTCCGACTTGTTTCGGTGAGCTGAAAAAATTACCACCGAAAAAGTCACCAGAAAAAACACCACCCGGAAAACTGGGCCACGGTCTAGGGCCCCAAAAACTTTAGCGGGCAATTGTTAAAATAGTTTAAGACAGAATACTCCATCAAAATTAATTTTGGTAACAAAGGTCATCAATTAAAAAATATTAATATCAACAAATCTAAAAAAAGAAATAAATCACGTCGAATGCATTGATTACAACGTAGAGCCACCAAAAAAAACTTAATTAAGCCCCGCCCTTAACTTCATAGTTTTTCATGAATATCAAAACGCAAGTGTATCAGTGTCTACATCCCTATATTCCTCTCCCCTCCCCAACACACGCGCACACAACTTGAATGATAATAAATTTTATTTTGTAACTAAACATATTATTTTTTAAAATAGAATAATAAATATTATTTATAATAAAAATAATATGTTTAGATTTTATAGTATTTACTTAAAAATAAATAAAGATAATAAAACTACTTTTTTTTTAAACTAATTTTATTCTCGGTCAGTGTTTAATACTTAAATCACCTTATGCAAATTGTGCCACATTCACGTTTTATTCATTTTCACAGTAACATGAGACGCCAAAAACAATTTATTAAAAAAAAAAAAACTAATTTTTTAAATTCCTTTTTATTTTTTCTAACAAGTATTTCTGCTTAGCTGTAAAATTAAACATGAAAATTATTTTGTTTTTAGTGATATGAAGCATTTTAAATGCTTTTTTAAAAATATCGTATGCACTTTATTTAGTTTATTTGACTGCATTTTAAATGCTTCCAGATAAATCGTCATACTTTTTATCCGTTTTTGTATAATTCCCCCCACATGCACAAAAATAGAGAGAAATAGTTTCAAAAACTCCTCTGTTTCTATTTGTATCAAAACACAACAGAATTTTAGTGTAAAATAATTCATAAAATAATATATGTTCTGTTGTAGATTATGCATTAAGTTCTTTTTTTGTTCTTTTTTACATAAGTATGCACATCCTTTCTACCTCAACAATGTTAAGTCAAATGAGTATCATACCAATAATGCAGCATAAGGAGAATTTCTCCTTGTCTGTATGTTTATTCGCTATAGGCGCCTAGACCGTTCGTCGGATCTGGACAAAATTTGGCGTACTGGACTATCGAGAAATTTCCTTCTGTGTCCATCGTTGCTTCCCGGCACAGGTCTTTGAACGCGTACGCTGTGGGCTTCAGTGGGAGTAACGATGCTGGGAAACAACGATGGACATGAGCAAAATCTCTGCATTCGCGTCTTTGCAATGGTGGTAAACTAAGCAGACAGCCGGGCAACGCCCTCAATGGGAGAAGAGTATGTTTGTGTGTGTGTAAAAGGAAAGGGGTCACTAGATATATACTCACGCATTTTAATATTCATCAAACACTTGGGGATTGTCTCAATAAAAACAAGATTTTCGAAGGTCCTAAGCCTAGTACTTTTGGGGAAACCCCTATACTACCGAACCTCATTAACACGATTTTTTTTTAAATCGAGTTAAAAGCAGTTCGTATAGCTGAGATTTGTAAAAAAAAGCTCCCGATAGAACATACTGAATTTAGCATTCATTTATAACTCATACAGAGGCAAATAAAGTAATTATCATAGATTGCGTTCTGAACGGGTATTTTGAAAATATTTTAATGTCTGCTTTGTTTAACCTGTTTACTTCCATCGTTGCAAAGACGCGGCAGCGATTCCTTTTCCGTGCCCGTCATAACTTTTGGCCTAGTTCTTTGTATGTCCCGCTGTAGCGCGGCATTTGCACGCAAGAGAATACGGTGGTCCGCAGAGGAAATCTATGCCGGGAAGATATGCGCACGAAAGGGGAATAGCTGCCGTCGTATCTTGTTAACGATGGAAGCAAACATGTTAATTATTCGTTAGACAGCAGTACCTGTGCCATTAAGATTGTATTGGAAAGGGTTTTGTAGTATATGATCCGTTATGATTCTATTTGTTTCGATCAGTGTGATCTACTTAATAGCCAATACATTGAAACTTGCATAAGCTACCACCTTTATTAAGCAACCCCCTTCTCTATCGACCGGTTACAAAGGTACCAATTTTTTAGCGACCGGTACCGGTTCGCTGTCCTACTTGGAATTCTTTGGTAATAAAGTAAATAAAAACCACATTCCAAACCAGTCCCTCTAAACTGCAAATCGACAGCAGGTGCATGTCTAAGAAACGAGTGATTTTACTGTTGGAGCAGAGCATTGATGTGATAGTGTCACCAGAGGCGCCGACTTTACAAAATTTCTGTGGGTGCCCTAAAAGTCCGTGTGTGTGTGTGTGTGGGGGGGGGGGGTTAATAAAATGTTGAAAGTCGCACAAGGTTTGTAATTTTTGATAAAGGATAGCTAAGTTTGGTGCCAAAACGTGACAATTTATTTTAAAGGCACGCTTAAATCTGTTGATTAAAACTAACACTCCTTTATTGATGAAATTTCTTATCGGCTGATTTAAATCCTTTTACGCTAAAAAATACTCATTAAAGATAATAATTTGTTATCTCCTCAATTCCCCTCAATGCTCAGGATTCGCTAGTTTTTACTATACTCCATTTTTCACTAAAATCTTGTCTATTTGAGAATTCTGCCTCTCCCCCACGAAAGATGCGTAGTAAGGTATCCTATTACTTTCATATGACCAACGCTCTGGCTCTAACGGAAAACGGTACAGTCACCACAGACAACACAACGCGGGAATCGTATGGCTTACGCAGTGGTTATTTATATTCTTTGTTACGGCGAGCATCGAAGAGCAAACATGTCGTTATCAAAATATGAATTAAAAGAGTTTCTGAAAAGGATACCCGATGATACTTTAGAATGGTAATAATTTTATTTTATATCCGAATACCAAATACATCTTTTTCATATTCAGAGTTGTGAAATAAATTCAACCTAAATGTGAAGAGGATGCTTTCGGTAAAAATTTTGTTTTAATGGACATAGTTTCTTACGATTGGATTATAAAAATCTCGTCGCTCTTGTAAAACAAATGAAGTTATGATATCTTCAGTCAAGTGAGTAGGTACTATTTTACCTTTTTCATGTAAATAAATTGGGTTCCTGCTTTAATTAAATCTTACAGCTGGTTTAATCATGATTGCATTTGTGTATTCTGACTGTACTATGAATTCGTTTTATAACTAGAGACTATAGTGAAATTATATTCTATTTATTAAAAAAATCCTTTTTTATGGTGTATTAAGATATATGTAATATATTTGTCTTGATTTAAAATTTATTTTCTCGGGCTTATAATCATAGATTACAGCGCTGATAATAAAAAATGAAGAAAACGAATCATTCAATAGATAAATCAAAAACAGCAAATTTTCATAAGACACCCTTTTTCTAGCTTAAAATAATAATGTTAATTGAGTACAGATATATTAATTAAAAAATCACTGATTTTGTAAAAACGCTCATTCTATAGCTTAAATAATAATCATAATTGAGTACAGTTATATTAATCAAAAACGGACAGACACTCCTCATTTTTGATTATTATTTAGCCTAAATGGAGCTGTTGTAGAATGCTCAAAAATTGAGAATTTTTCGCTCCATTGATATTTGTCGATTAATGGAGCAAATTTTACTCAATCGGGAGAATGGCTGTTTGAAGTCAATGATTGAGTAAAAATATACTCCGCTTGATTATTATTTTACTCAATAGATTTAAGCGTGGGGGTAGTACAGTTGGAATGTACTTGGCTAAGATTGTAAAATAGTTTTAGTAGGTAATTTTAAGATAGATTTCGATTCCGAAGATGGGTTTTTATGGAACAAGGAAGAAAAATACGGCACACTCATGAATAACGATACACTTTCCAACTTTATGGAATCTTTTCCAACTACCCTTCAATCTTTTCCTATTATTATTTGCTTCCTTGCTCGTAACTACTCAATCATTTGACTTTTCGTGCACATTTTTACCAGTGGGAAATGGGTAATACAAATAATCATTTTAGCTCCACATGAAATATCCAATATCTGAGGGTATAATTCGAAGAAACGATATCTGTCTCACGGTTTTGGTACACAAATTAAAATAAACTAACTGCACCAAGGATTCAAAAAAAAATCAGGATAATTCTTTACAAGCTGCACTACACACTGCAATAAATTCGAAAACTTTCATGAAACTTTCAGAAAAAAATCTTAAATGTGGAACTGCACAGCAAAATATTTCTAAGAGTGGCCATTCTGCAAAAAATTTTCGTTTATTCGGGTGTCTAGTACAGCTTGTGAAGCTACATCCTAAAAATTGTGAAGTGCTTGAGATAATTAGTTTTCTCTTTTGTATTTATATACCAAAATTGCGTTTTTTTTTCCCCAGCGCTGAAGGTGACATTCAAACTTTAATTTAAGTGAATAGTGTGAATTTTGAAGCAACGCTGGGCATAGAATGAAAGTCTCCACCGTTGTGTCTTAGTAACGATGACAGCAAACCAGTTAAAATCAAGATTCTTTTTAAAGTGATGAAGTATTTCTGATGAAATGCCCTTCTTTTAGAAAAATCTGCTTGTGCTGGAGCCACCTTAAATTTGTTTGCCTTACGCAAATTCTCTGTCAAAATTCGAGAATTCCTGGGCGCACACCCCCTTTGCCCTTGTAATAAATCAGACCCGAAAGAGGTGTATTACACTATTTCACTTTTTTTTATTACTTTTAGCAATAGAATTTTGATTGGTTTTAACCAATCATTATAAATTTCAAAGCAAAAGAAAAGTGTATTGGGGGGAAAAAACATGCAACAATAATATCACAATCGAATTTCTTGTCATGTAAATGGAAATTTTGTATAAAAAGTGATTCAGTTTTCGAATGTAACTATTCACGATCAATGTTATTCTTGTTTAATCTATCTCATCCCTGTCTGAAATCCTCAGAGTTTTCAAAAAATGTTATTCATAGTATTGTTTCTCAGCTCATTCATTTCCTGTATTTTTTTTTTTTTTTTTACATTTTTGTACCCCTATAAACAACTGCAGCTAAGCCTTGACTATTTTCTTTTCTTTTTTTTTCCCAACAAATTAAAAAAATTACAAACATTATACCTTTAAAATTAAACTAGATAATTTCCTCAGAATGAATTAATGCAAAGTTTTCTATGTTGAAATGTGTGTAGGACCACATAAAAAAGATTGGTAACTATTTAAATGCAAACAGAAAAATAAAGCAGAACAAAAAAAGTTGTTTATCTTAGAGTTAATAATTATTCAAAAATTTTTTTGAATTGTTGGCCATATAACCTCCAGGCATGATTTTGAGCATCCTCCTGAAGTAGAGCTATTTTACCCTCTACCATTATGTGGTCAAATTTGCAAAATTACGAGAGACATACATTTCAGTAATGTGTGTTCATGCGCCCATGATTTCAGTATAACTTTACAAAAACAACATTGGGCTAGATCAAAGCAAATAGTACCTAATTCCGCTCTGTCCAACAAGAACAAAAATTGAACAAAATATTCGCAAAAAATGAAACGGAAGGCATCTCGAAATGTTAGTGTGGACGACAGTCTGTTCCATCTTTTTCAATAAATAACTGAGCACTAAAATCATTCAAAAATAAGAAAAGGAAATTGAGACTTTAGAAGAAAGTGACACAAACCTTTATACCTTAGAAGCCTCGCCTCAGTCTCATTCAATTAACACCAAAGCGCCGACACTTTTTGATGAATGGGCATCTTTTTTTTTGTTCCAGAGACATACAAAGTGTTGTATATTAGGTGCTTGTAAACAGACAGACCTTGATGTTCTCTATTTACAATAAAAACAATTAAACCTACTCACTTCGGAATCCTGAATTAATATTATTAGAAGTATCTCAAAACATTTCCATAATGGGAATGAGTCTTTCATCTAACTCCTGTGTAATCTTTCCCACGTGAACTTCTGATTGTAGCCTGCGGCTTTGTCTCAAATTCTCCGTTTTCCGGTACTCTTGGGCTAACATAGTATCATTGTATTCATACATTTTCCCATGGAGGATGAGGATTCTTGGATGACGTCTGTTTGTGTGGGTCAGAAAGGGGGGGGCACAGTGGGCAAATGAATTGCCTGTGGGGCTGTAGGGAGTCGCACATCACATTGTGAAAAAGCTTTGAATTTTAGAAAGACATTGTTTCCATGGGCGCCAGATAGGAAGGCAAGTGGCAGTGGGGGATTGAGATTTGAGCCTGCCTAGTATAGTACAACATACTATATATTACAGCATACTGAACTTCTAAGTATTATTTTCGTGCTAAAATGTCTGAAAGTTAAGATGACCCCCCATACTCCTCTAAATTAGTACACATATGAGAAACTATTATAATTATTATTTTAAGTAGACAAAAATATTACCTGTTTGGATTCCTTTTTTTTTTCATGCACTTTTTAAAATTTTAGAGTATGTGCTAAGTTACTACCTATTGGAATTTTATTATAATTACTCCAGTTCCGAGGCACATAAGGGTGTATGCCGAAGAAACAAAATCTGCATAACGGTCTTAGTACACAAATTAGACTATCGCACCAAGGATTCGAAAAAATTTAGGATGATTCTTTATAAGCTGCACTACATACCGAAATAAAGAATAACACTTCTTTAAAATTTTCGATTTTTAAGAATTTTTTCTAAAAGTTTCGTAAATGATACAGGCTTATTGTTTATTTCAGTGTATAGTGCAGTTTCTAAAACATACACCCTTAAAATTTGAAATATTTGACATAATTAATTTTTTTGAATCTGTGTACCAAAATTTCATTTTTTCCCCCGAACTACGATAAGCTGAAAGTAGCTGTTATTCAGTTGCCTTTAAACAGGATTTAATTTCTATCGAAAAAAGTGCAAGAGCCCTGATTTTTTGTATTGCAATTTACAAAATTAATTACCTAATTTAAGGTATTATTATGTTAATTTTTGTTACCTCTGTATTAGTTTGCGATGTAATAAAATTAATATCAACAGAAACAATTACAATGGTAATTAAAAATTTAAATTTAGTGTAAAATTTCACCGAGAAAATAGAAGTAGTGGAGCTGAGCTCCCTCCCATGCAAATTAAGCACTTCCTTTAAATACATGCAAGGATTTAGCACCCACGAAAACTTTTCTGTGGGTGCTTGAGATCTGACATACTACATAAAAAAAACCAACTGTCCCTCACTAAAATTTTATTTTCGAATTATGTAGTACAAAGCACTCGTCGTCATCAGTGGCGTGACTATACCGTTAGGGCCCGTAATGAATTCATTGGATAGGGTCCTTCCTCATTGTACAGAATCTCAACCAACATGTTGCAGTTCACTTTTTCTAGCTGTCTATTTGGGAAAGGCTCCCCCTCCGGCCGGGGGACCGTGACTTTTGCCCGTTCTACCGCCCTATAGTTACGCCAGTGATTGTCTCATAGAAGTTCCTCACGCGCATCTAAATTATAAAGGACATGGGTACTCATATAGGGAAGTAGGTGGGGGCTCGAGTCTCTCCCTCTAGCCGTCGGTATAGTGAACATTTTTATATTAGCTAGCCTTTTTTCCACTATTTCAGTACTAAAATGTTTGAAAGCGCGATTGCCGATGACCTTACAAATGCAAGAAATAACCCCCCCCCTCGTCTTAAAGTACTCATATAAACGTCCATGTCGAAGCACCCACAGACATTTGGCCTCATTAAAGATTTTTTTTAAACTTTTAAAATATCACACAACTAATAAGCAAATAAAGCATTTTAGTACTGAAATAATGCAAAAAGTTCCGCATGCTTTACAAATATTCATATTACGTAATGGCATAATTGGGGCGGGGGAGGGGGAGTGTACATCACTGTGTTGGGGTTATCAGACGATTGCTGGTTAGGGTGTATCACGAAAAATTTTTTTTTGGAAAATAGAACTTTCAAGTTAATAAAAAGTTGTCACTGTCATCACATATCAACCAAAAAATTTTTTTTTGAAATCGAAAAATATTTAGGTCTCCCGGAATTAACTCGAAATACTACTTTTTTGACCTAAAATGAGTATTTTAAAATATATATATATACATGAATATAAAGTATATTTATATTTTTTAAGTACAAAAACTTGAAGTTTAGAAAGACAGAAAGCTTTAAAAAAATTCATTTGTACCATTAACTACATTAGTCTGCCGGAATCTAATTTTAAAACCTTGCTATTTTATGAAATATTCAAAAATTTCCAGAAGATATTTTACATTGGTAAACTTCTAGCAACAGTGCAAATAAAATGTATATTAATTTTTCATTAGTTTATTAGTTTCTCAGTTTCTTTTTTATTCTGGGGGGGGAGGGAGGGAGGGGTGATATTAGAAATAATTACACATTAGAAAAAAAATTTGGAGGAACAAAAATATATTAAAATTAAAAATCAAAGTGTGATCTTTATATGAAAAAGGTTACAAAAGATATAAACACACACAGAAAGGTTACAAATAAGAAACATTGAATATGTAAAGGTTATTCAAAATAAATCTTGATTTCACTGCCTAACTATTTTGGTAATTGTAGGCAGCGCATCACAAACGCAAGTAGCTTTTCCAATCTGCAACCTGATCCATTAGAAACTCCAGTGTTTGTGGGCGTACCATCACATCCAAGAGCTTTGATAGTTGTCACATCAATGCAGTTACATTCCATGTGTTTCATTATTGATGATTCAATGTCTTTCCCAGAACCACTGTCTGCAGTTACATGACCAAGATATATTGAACCTGGTTCAGGTTCACCCAAAGATATGTGTTCTTCTTGTATAGTTTTCCGGACAGATTTACCACGTACATTTTTACTTCCTTGTACGTAGTATAAGGAAGTAATGTGATCCCGAAAAATTTTGGGGCCCAAATTTCGACAAAAAATCCGATTTTGACTACCTCTAAATTTAATTTTAAGAATTTTTTCGATGCATCTCATCGTAGGCTAGCATGCACGATCATATTAACGCGTCTGCAACTCATTTTGACCAGCGGCGAGTCTATTGTGGTCAGTTTTTCCATGCCGTCTGTCACGTACGTACGTACGTACGTACTACGTACGTAATGTAACTCGCATATCTCAAAAACTATTGGTCGTAGAATGTTGAGATTTGATATTTAGGATTGTTCTATGATCTAGTTGTGCACCTCCCCTTTTGGTCGCAATCGAATGTATAGTTTATGTACAGGACCGCCCAAAAGATTCGAAATACATTACGCTCTATGGGCCGAAATTCATTAAACTCGCCTAACTTAAAAACTATTAGGCGTAGAATGTCGAAACTTCATATTTTGGATAGTTGTAACATCTAGTTGTGCACCTCCCCTGTTGGTTGCATTCGACTGGATAGTTTATCTACAGGACCGCCCAAAACATCCGAAATACATTACGCTCAATGGGCCGAAACTCATTAAACTCGCATATCTCAAAAACTATTAGGCGTAGAATGTTGAAACTTTATACTTAGGATTGCTGTAACATCTAGTTGTGCACCTCCCCTTTCGATTCCATTCGACTGGATAGTTTATCTACAGAACCGCCCAAAAGATTCGAAATACATTACGCTCTATGGGCCGAAATTCATCAAAGCGTTTTTTAGAGGTATTGGGCTATTTCAAACGACTCAGAAGTGATGTATGCTGTAAAGAGTTAGAAAATGAATTTCTCCATTAAAAAAAGTGTCTTTATCATTTGTAGTTCTGTTACAGGAACACTCAAAAGATTTCCAATACATTACGGTCAATGGCAATTTTAGGGGCATTCATCCATTTCAAGCACAATACCGTCCTACCACATAAGTTAGGTAATGGTCCGACCACGGTCACGTGCCTCCCTCAAGAACTATGCCAAAAGTCGCCAAGCTTGGCGACTTTTGGTGTACGTGTGTGCATATTTAACTCTCAAATCTCAAAAACTATTATGAAATTTCATATATAAGAATGTTGTAACATCTAGTTGTGTATCTCGATTTTTGGTTCCAATCTACTGGAGAGTTTATATACAGGACCACCGAAAAGAATTTTAGTACTTTAATGTCTATGGACATCTTCAATATAATACAACTGTAGACAGTCATTGTTTGGTACATGCCCAAAAACTCGCCGTCTGTCCTCGACCTTGGCGAGTTTTGGCGAAATATCGCCAAATTTGGCGATAGTCAGTCATTTGGTCCATGCCCAAAGTATCGCCATTTGTCATCGTTCTTGGCGAGTTTTGGCGAAATATCGCCAAATTTGGCGATAATCTGTCATTGTTTGGTTCATGCTTAAAATCTCGCCAAATTTCGTCGACATTGACGAGTTTCGCCGAAATATCGCCAAATTTGGCGCCAAAAATTATTTCGTATTTTGTATAACACTAAAACTTTAACCCGTAGATTTTTGAACTTTTGTATTTAGAACTATTGTAATATCTAACTGTTTTCCATATCTTTTTTGACAGCAATCGACTGAGAATTTATTTACAGGGTGAGCCAAATGACTTTGAATACATTGAGGTGTATAGATGCATTCAATTCATTGAAAGTCTGTGGTCAATGACTACTTTGGCTATCCCCAAAATCTCGCAGACTATCTCAAGTTTGTCGGCTTTTGGTGAAATATCGCCAAATAAAGTGTCCGAAGGAAATCTTTCAAATTGAACTCAGCTTGGCGATATCGAAATATTTGGCTAGAAATCGCTAAACCTTACTATTATTGATATTTTATCTCTTTCAAACAAATAAATTTAGAGGAAGTGCGTCGAAAATATTTTTGATCTAATGGACGTGCAAGGAAGTCATGTGTTGGACACATCAGATTTTTGGTTAAAATCTACTGGAGAGTTTATTTACAGGTCCACTGAAAAGAATTTCAGTACTTTAATGTCTATGGACATCTTCAATATAATACAATTGTAGACAGTCATTGTTTGGTACATGCCCAAAATCTCGCCGTGTGTCCTCGACCTTGGCGAGTTTTGCCGAAATGTCGCCAAATTTGGCGATAGTCAGTCATTTGGTCCATGCCCAAAGTATCGCCATTTGTCATCGTTCTTGGCGAGTTTTGGCGAAATATCGCCAAATTTGGCGATAATCTGTTATTGTTGGTCCATGCTTAATATCTCGCCAAATGTCGTCGACATTGACGAGTTTCGCCGAAATATCGCCAAATTTGGCGCAAAAAATTATTTCGTATTTTGTATAACTCTAAAACTTTAACCCGTAGAATTTTGAACTCTTGTATTTAGAACTATATTATAATATCTAACGGTTTTCAATATCTTTTTTGACAGCAATCGACTGGGAATTTATTTACAGGGTGAGCCAAATGACTTTAAATACATTAAGGTGTATGGATGCATTCAATTCATTGAAAGTCTGTGGTCAATGACTACTTTGGCTATCCCCAAAATCTCGCAAACTATCTCAAGTTTGTCGGCTTTTGGTGAAATATCGCCAAATAAATTGTCAGAAAGAAATCTTTCAAATTGAACTCAGCTTGGAGATATCAAAATGTTTGGCTAGAATTCGCTATATCTTACTATTATTGATATTTTATATCTTTCAAACAAATAAGTTTAGAGGAAGTGCGTAAAAAACATTTTTGATTTAATAGACGTGCAAGGAAGTCATGTGTTGGACACATCAGATTTTTTTTTTTACTATAGTTTTATCTTTCCGACCATCAAAGTAGAGAGAAATTATTTCTGAGGTGCGAGTTGCAATACTTTGACAGTACTTTACTCTTTCACGAAAAACTTTCGATTTATCAATTACCGCCGTCTGATTTTGGTGTCACAACTTTTAAATCCTGTAAAAGAGCACTTGCTAGTTTCGGTCCCGCTCTTTTGGAAATTGCTCTGCGATCACATGCTCTGTAAAATGATGGCAGATCTACTGGAAGGACTTGCTTTACTGAAACGCTAGAATTTTCCTTTTTATTTTATGGTATTTTCTTTTTATAGCTAAAACGCTTTCATCACTTGAATCCTGTTGAATGAAATCGCTGTCACTGTCACTAACAATGCCTTCATGTCGTATAAAGTAGGGATATTTGTTGATTGGAGACTTCAGTTTAACTCGAATTGTATGGACTTTTCCTTTCATTTAGCACGTTTCTCGATTTTTTTTAACTCTCTACTGTGTCAATTCCTCCTATAACCATAAGCCTCAGGTTTCGTTGGTCATTCAAGAACTTGTGTTCCCGTTGTGGAACTTTCCTTTGCGCTGGATACAAACATTTCTCTAAATCTCTACATTGGCATGAACAAACATCAAAAACATTATTTACAATGTCAGATTTTTGAACTTTTCAACGGACGTTTTAAAGCTCTTGGCCTTTTTTGCGCTACACCCTGATGACTTTTTCATCTTTTCAGATCTATCGTGTAGTTTTAAAATCATAAAAACAATGTTGCTTACAGATGAAACAGGAATAGAAGTATCCTTCCATATTTCTTCTAGCTTACGGGCCACTCGCATTGCAACTACCTTTTTCTTTGGTTGATGATATCCTTCAGACTTCAACTGATTTCTTACCCATTCAAAGTAACGTAGTACATCAATTTTAGTAGGTAAAACATTGCTATCACTTATATCTAGAAGTTGGCCGACAATTGGATCGTCAGTAGTTTTCCTTGTTGATGAAGAATGAGCTTTTCTACTCATGATGGTAAAACAACAAAACCAAATTGAACTCAATCACAAATCAAAAACATAAATGCTCACTAAATGGACGCTTCATACATAAAAAACACTAAAAACAAACTGAAAAAGAAAGAAAGGGTGGACGAGGAAGAGAGAAGTAATCATGTGATGGTCTTGCACTTCCCTTATCTCCAAAGTCATGGGGAGCTACAGTTTTATCACTTTGAAATCTGAGCCCCATATTCGCCTCCAAAAATATTCTTGCTATTTCGGAACGCTGTACTGCAGTATCTGTATTATTAATACAATGATTGAAAATTTGAAAGATTCTTCAACATTTCTTAAATACGGCTAGTTGACAAAAAATTGGAGATTTTCAATACGATTCCGGGAGATCTAAATGTTCAATTTCAGTCGCAATGCATTTTTTTATTGATAGATTCTATCTTAAATTGCCCATTTTTGCTGTTGAATATTTAATTTTGATTTATATATACTTTATAAAAAAATGTT